>RJWT010035433.1:0-13462 GCA_004365215.1 Cuniculus paca | reverse complement strand
GGTAATAAAGTTGGAAGGCGAGTCAAAGGGTGTGAATTTGGGGCCTGTCCTGTCGGTCACCAGCTTGTCAGAAGCAAGTTGGATGGAAGGCCTTGTTAAATGCCATGAAACAGGTGTGGTGCCACTCCCCACTGGACTGGTATGAGGCTCCCCAAGCAAGAGAACCCTTCACAAGAGCTATCAAAGAGGGCAATCACAGGCCAGGGCTTCTGGTCAGTGCTAACGCCAGGACAGTCCTGAGAGCTAGGACAGAGGCAGGCACTGGGGATGAGGTCAGAGCACCAGGAGGAAGAGGGGAAGTAGATCTGAAAAATTACTTTCTAGATGGCAAAATCTGTCAAGCGGTTCAGAGACTCAAAAGAGCTCAGGACATTCCCAGAATGGCAGGGAGCAGGTGGATACTGCTTACCCTAAGTGCAAGGTTTATTAGGGTTCTCGGGGTTTCCAGACTTCCTGACCCTGCCAACAGCTCCAAGTTTCTGATGTGCTCCCTTCCAGTGAGAAATCCATATGCTTCAGTGGATCAGGCAGCTGGGCCATTTGCTCAGGCCTGACTCTGGGTCTGCGTTCGGACACTGTCTTCCGGGCCCTTCCTGGTTCCACACACTGCAGTCAGCCCAGCCCCTATGACTCAGGAGGGCAATTCACACAATGCAAACCCTGCCCGTTTAAATCTGTGACAACTGAGTAAGGAGGCCAAAAGAAGCTTCAAAATCCTAACCTTGCATGAGTCCTCAAGTTCACACCCAGGCTCTCTCTCAAGCCAGCTGCACACATGCCTCTTGGCTCAGGGCGTAATACCAGGACAGCCTCAGACCAAAAACCAATCTTGGGAACTAGGTTACAGGTGAATACTATTCTGGGCTTCCCCTTCCCCCACCAGGTCCCTTTCACTCTGGCTAGAACAAGTCCTGGCCCATTATTTTAACACCTGGTTAAGACTTCAGCTGGTTTTCTGTCACAAGAACAAGCTATCTGCTGTATGACAATTTTCCTTCATTGACAAATGAATTCCACAGGCCCACCTGAAGTTCTGGGCCAGGTATGTCCTGCTCGGTACCTATTTTAAGTAAAACTATTTAAGGTAAGTTCAAAATGCCGTAACAGCTCTTAGATCTTTCAGAGCCCTGGCAGCCAGCCTGCCCTTTTATGTTCAGACTCAGAAAAAACGAATTAGCTCAATACCCCAGGCAAAGCAAAAATGCAAGGGGAAGGATGGGGTTCAAGTGCTACCCTTCAGATAAACATCACTCCCAAAAGCTGCAGATGCTGAGCGCTGGGGCTGGTGTGTGGAGAGTATCTCCCTGCATCCTCTTCACAGGAACCACTTGCCTTTTCTCTGAGTTGACAATGTCAAAGGTTACGCACAGCGGTTAGAGTGAGGGTCCCCTCTGTCAAGACAGCAGTGGAAGGAGAAAGAAGCATGTTAGAGGGAAAAGGTGATGGTCAGGAGCTGGGGTTCCTGGGCTCCGGAACCCTAGTGCATCCCTGTCCAAGCAGCCGTGTGATTTGCAGCTAGGTGTTCTGTTCCTCTGGGTCACCATTTCCTTGACAAATGGGTCAGCCAGCCTGGCAGGTCTAAAGCACGGGCTTTTTTTTTTTTTGCAGCACTGGGGATCGAACTCACGACCTTGCATTTGCCAGGCAGGCACTTACGCCACTGAGCTAAATTCTCGGCCCTAAGCCGGGACTTCTTAACCTGGGCCCAGGGCCACCTGAGTATTCACAGATGAGCTTCAGGCATGCAGGAACGCCATGGCAGTGTCCTTGATGCACACTTTTCATTGCACACTGTATGCCTGTGCATATGTGAAGATCTATGTGCACATATGTACATGTATATGCACACGTGTGTGCATGTGCACGGACACGGGGCCACATGCAATGCATTCTGATACAAAGAAAAAGTGTAAAGCTTAAACACAGTTTTGGATACAATCCAAGTATATTCACATTTATAAACAGTCATCCCTCAATATCTACAAGTATTGGTTCCATGACCCCCTCAGACACGCATGCTTATATAAAATGGTATAATACTTGCCTAGAACCTACCCACGCCCTCAAGCATACTTTAAATGGCCTCTAAATAGATGTCTTATCATACCTAATACAACAGAAATGCTAGGCCAATAGTTGTTACACTGTATCATTTAGAAAATAATGACAAGGAAAAGTGTCTGTACGTGTTTGGTACAGATGCAATTGCTTTTTTTTCCTGAAAATTTTTGATCCAGAGTTGGTTAAGTCCAACGATGTGGAACCGTCAGACACAGAGGGCAAATATGTATATGTTAGGAATACAAACATTACAGGTCAAGTTTACCATTCCACTCCTCTCTTTCCCCCTTTCCTTTCTCAGAAGCTATTTGATGGAAATTCCTGCAGCTCATGCTCCCAAGCATTTACTGCATCTGTAAGCATCCATATACAACACAGTATTGCTTTGTGTGTTTTTAAAAAGTTTACATAAATACCATTACACTGGACATCTGCAACTTGCTTTTTTAATGTTATCTTTGAGATTTATCTATGTAGTTAGTATCTTGGTTTATTCATTTATAACCACTATACAGTGTACCACGGTGTGACTATTTTGATTTATTCCTCCAATCTTCCACTAATGGATATTTAAGTTGGTTTTCCCTTAATTAAAAAAAAATGCCTTAGCCAGACATGGTGGGACATGACTGTAATTCCAGCTACTCAGAAGGCTGAGTCAGGAGGATCATAAGTTCAAATTAAGCCTAGGCAATTTAGTGTATTTTTAATAAAAAAAAAATTAAGAGGGAGGCAGGGCAGGGAGACTAAGAATGTAGCATAGTGCCAAGGTCCTGGGTTCAATCTATACTACCACAAAAAAGGGAAACACATAGCAAAGGTACAAGACAAAGTATCATTATTTGCAAATGACATGATCCTCTACTTACAAGACCCAAAAAATTCCAATAAAAGATTCCTAGAATTAATAACCAAATTCAGGAATGTAGCAGGATACAAAAATCAACACACACAAATTAACAGTGTTCCTACATACTAACAATGAATTCACTGAGAAAGAAATTAGGAAAACAACACCATCCACAATACCATCAAGAAAAATCAAATACTTAGCAATCAGCCTAACGAAGGCAACGAAAGATCTCTACAATGAAAATCACATCACTCTGAAAAAGGAGATTGAAGAGGACAGCACAAATTGGAAAGATACCCCACATTCCTGGGTAAGCAGAACCAATATAGTCAAAATGGCTACACTTCCAAAACTGATACAGGTTACATATAGGTTCAATGCAATCCCAATCAAAATATCAACAGCATTCCTCACAGGTCTAGAGAAAACAATCTTAAAGTTCATATGGAACCAAAAGAGACCCAGAACAGCAAAAGCAATTCTGTGTAACAATAGCAAAGAAGGAGGCATCACAATCCCAGATTTGAAGTTCTATTACAAAGCTATAATGATAAAAACAGCGTGGCACTGGCACAAAAACAGACATGAGGATCAATGGTATAGAATAGAGGATGCAGAAACAACACCAGATACATTCAGATATTTGATCTTTGACAAAGTAATCAAAAACATATACTGGTGGAAACATAGCCTCTTTAGTAAATGGGGCTGGGAATATTGAATATTCACATGCAGAAGTTTGAGTCTAGATCCACATATTTCTCCATGTTCAAAACTAAAATCAAAATGCACCAAAGATCTAAATGTTAAAATAGAAACACTAAATCTGCTGGAAGATAAAATAGGTGAAGTTTTTGAAGACACAGGCATAGACAAAGACTTTCTGAACAGAACCCCAACTCCACAAGGAAGGATACCAAGAATCAAAAAATGGGATCTTATCACATTAAAAAAAAAAACTTTTCCAGAGCAAAAGAAACAACCAAGTGAAGAGACAACCAACAAAATGGGGAAAAAAAATTTTGCCACTTATTTCTCAGACAGAAGATTAACATTCAGCATATATAAAGGACTAAAAAAAACTAGACCCTCCAAAAATAAAAGACCCAGTAAAAAAGAGGACACGTGAATTGAATAGACACTTTTCAGAAGAAGTGCAAATGGCCAGTAAACACATGAAATAATGTTCAACATTGCTGGGCATTAGAGAATGCAAATTAAAACAACACCAAAATACCATGTTATTCCAGAAAGAATGGCTATCAACACATCAAACAATAATAAGTGCAGACAAGGCTGTGCAGAAAAAAGAACCCTGCTATATTGTGGGTGGGAATGTGAACTAGTACAATCACTATGGAAATCAGTATGGAGATTTCTCAGAAAACTAAAACTAGAAATTCCATTTAATCCAGCTTTCCCCTTCTAGGTGTCCACCTGAAAGAGCTGAGGACATCACGGTACAGCGATACATACATAACCATGTTTATAGCAGCACAATCTTGGCAACGGCCTCTATGCCCATCGACATATGAATGAAGAAAATGTGGTACTTATTATGGACAATGGAGTACTACTCTGCCATAAACTTGAGGCATCTGTAGGAAAATGGATGCACCTCGAGACCATAAAGTTAACTAAAATAAATGAGACACGCAAGTTTAAATAGTACAAGTTTTCTCTTACATGGGAAACCCAAAATATAAATAAAGAGCAAAATAAAAGTAGATATTAAGAAGCAGGGAGATGTTTTTCAAATAGGAGGAACAAGAGATGGAGGGAGAGGGAAGGAAAGGAAGGAAAAAGAGACAACAAAGAGAATTAAAGAAAAAGATGGAAATAGAGCTCTTAAAAATGGGAAATGGAACAAGAGTTGAATGGAGCAGGGAGGGATGAGAAGGAAAGGAAATAAAAAAAGGATTAAAATGTATTATGTACATGTAACAACTCCACATAAGCGTGTAATCATTATGTATTGCAAACATGTACTAATAAAAAATAAATACAATTTTACAAAAGAATATTTTTTTTTCCAAAAATCAGCCCGGTCTCGGACTTCTGGCCCATCTTGTCTCCTCGGGATGCTCAATCGCCCAGAGCCTGCAGTGCCACCAGGACTGTTAGGGTGGGAGGACTCTCTTGTCCCTTTTTCTCAAATCAAATGATCTAATTATCAAATAAACAAATATATACATTTTTAAAGCCTCCTTGCACACATATGTAAGAGCTTGTCCAGCACAAGCTAGACACAGACATGGTGTAGCACATGCCCACCAAGACACCAAAACACTCCCTGAAGTACAGACATGGGTTTCCACCAGAGCAACTGAAAGTTCTCGCTGGTCTCCCTTCTCACCAGCTCCTGATGCTAACACCTGTCTGCACTTGCCAATCTGACAGGTGAGAAATGGTACCTATCTCCCTGTTGCCTTAAGCTGCCTGGCTCCCATGACTCCAGAGGGGCTGGCACCTTTTCTGTTGAATTGGCCACTTTCGTTTCCTCTTTCGAATTCTCTACTCCGACATGTCTCCATTTTCCTACGTGGCATTTGTCTTTTTCTCACTGGTTTATAAAATAACCTATGTACTAACCTGTTTGTTACATGTTAGAACTACTTTTTCTAGTTCAGATGCCTTTGTTTGCTAATATAATTAAAAAGCAAGTAATAAACTAGGAAAAGTAATTATTTTATTTATTTTGGTGTGTCTGTTTCACAGTTTTGAGGACAAACCCAGGGCTTTCATACTGAGTCATGTGCCTGCCTTCCTCCTTTCTTTTCTATTTTTTTTTTTTGGTGGGGGGGACAGGGTCTCACTAAGTAGTCCAGGCTGGCATTGTTCTCACTATGTAGCCCAGGATGACCTTGAGCTCACGGTGATCTTCCTGCCTCAATCTCCCAAGAGCTGGGGTTAGAGGTGGGTGGCCACCATGTCTAGCCATGATTTCGATGTATTAATCTCTTCCTTTTCATATTAGTTTCTTTTCGCATCTTAAGAAATCCTTTCCTCTTCAATGTCATAAAGTTATACCACTATACTTTTTTATAAAGTTTCATGTACACCCAGGCTTTTAACCCCATCTGAAATCTATTGTGTAGTGAGGTGAGAATCTTTTTTTTTTTTCATATGGAGTTGGTTCTCCTAGCACCGTTTATTAAATAAAAGGCCCATCTTTCCCATCCACAATGTAATTTTCTACTCAAAAACAGGCTCCCAACTTGCTTGAGTCTAGGTTCCTTCCACTGAGGAGCTGGGCCACCACTAGGCCATTGTCAAATGTGACCACCGAAACTCCCCTCTTCACTCTTCTTTTTCATACTTGTCTGAAGTATTCTTCAACCTTACTCCTCCATATGAACTGTAGAATTTATTTGTGGATTTCATATTCTGCATATAATTCTGTCAAGAATTAGGATTACGTTGAGTTAACAGATTAATTTGGAGGCAACTATGATATTCAGTCCTTCCACAGATGAACATAGTGTATCTTTCCATTTATTCGTTTTCTTTATTTGAACCTCCCTCTAAATGTTCTGAAATTTTCAGGGGCTGGGGATGTAGCTCAGTGGTAAAACACTTGCCTGGCACATGCAAGGCCCTGGGACAGATCCCCAGCACCTTTAAAAACATATTGGGGGTTTCTCCATAAATATTTCCCTTTTAGATTTATTCTGAAAGCTTTTGTCTTACATGTTTAATGCTAGGATGAATTATAACTTCTTTTGCCTTCTCAGATGTTACTCCTGGACAGGTAGCTAGTGTTGATCTAGCGGCCCACTCTCACTTAGTTTTAATAGCTAATCTCTGGTTCTCTGGATTACCCAAGCAGCTAGTTATGCCACCTGCCAGTAATGACATTTAACGCTTCCCAATTTTTATTACTTCATCTTGTGTTATCTGGAATGATGACTAGAAGAGCTAAAAGTAAACCTCTTATCTTATTCCTGATAATGCGTTTTGGTTTTGTTTTGTTTTGTTTTGTTTTTTAAGTGGAAAGGCTCCGAAAAGGACCCTCGATTCAAGAAAGATGAACAACCACTTTTCAAATTAACTTCGGACCACATTAAATAAACTGAGTTGGGTTACCAGTGGTATGGAAGAAAGCAATACAATTCAGCAAGAACTTAAAGCACAGCCTCAACCAGCAGATGTGAAAGTCAGGGTGGTGACTCAGGCAGGTACGGAGCACAGCACTACTTGCCCATTAAGGGTTTCGAGAGGGTCACACAAAGAAGATCTCAGGCCAGAGAACACAGCAAGAGACAAAGAGCAGGGAGTGTAATTGTCAGAGGCGACACACGCTTACCATGTGATCGCGAACAGCTTGCCTGCCCTGCTTCACCCGGTCTACTCATCTATAAATCAAAGCTAATAACATCTTCATCTTATTTATGAGTCACAAATTCTTCTGGTTGAAAAAAGGCAGTAAGGTTTTTAAAGAGTTCTGATTGAGTGAGTAGAGGTTGGAAAGCTCCAGGCTTTTCCACATTAGCAGTACACTTAGAGGTAGGGAGAGAAGAGCTGGTTTGGGCATCAAGAGCAATAAGCCCTCTTTGAGTAATCATACCCAAGTCTCTTGAGACAGCTGCCGACCCGGACCACATAATCCCCTCACTTTGGGAACATCTATTGGATTTCTGCCAGCACCATGCCTACCAAGCTAGGAGGCCAGGCTGTGTGGAGCTCACCTGGCTGTACCTGCGGAGCTGGGGAGACCCTCATGGACACCCCGGAATATCCTGCGTAGAGGGGATATAAACAAGGGAGCCCTCAACCAGAAACAAAACCCAAAAAACAGACTTACTTCTTAAGCTATTCAGTGAGTTTGACAGGTGATCCAAAGGCCAGACAAGTCCCGGGACCTGGCATTTTATTCCCAGGGACAGGAATTTCAAGAGGGATTTAGTGCCTTTCTGGCTGTCTTGCAATTTCCAAGAGCTCATAGCTCAACTTTAGCTCCCCTCTGCTCACCTCATGATGGGATTCCCAAACCCATGTACTCTGACATTTGCCTGGAGGTTTCAGAGTCACTCTGAGCTGAAGACAAATTATTGGGCTACCTGAGCAGAGCAGCAAAGTGTGGCAGGAGTCAGGGCCCCTAAGCAAACAGGAAGAGCACTTTCTTCATTCAGCCCGATCAGCATGGAGATTTGGAAGCCACACAGAGAAAGTTACTGCTGCCCAAAGGCAGACTCCTAAATCGCAGGGCAATTGAGGAGACTTGAATGGCTTAGAATTTTTTTTTAAAGATATACAAAAGCTGTGATTATGTTCTTTCAGATACACTCTGACCTGCCTTATGGCATTGACTTCAAAGGGCAGAAAATACTGTCTTCTTTCAGATAAACTCTGACCTGCCTTTCAAAACTTACTTCCAAGGGTACAGCCTGGCCTTCCAAGGAGGCCCCACACCTCCCATCAGCAGCTCAACATCCACTTGGAAGACAGGGGAAATGTCACTTAGATCAGGGCCCACTTCCCTTTGCTGGCTGCTGTCACGGGGAATGACCGCTGAAAGTAAATTTAACGCTGTCTGGCACTTGGGTTGGCGTTACCAGGCGGCGCTTCACTAGATCCTCCAGTGTGCAGTCTGTGGATTTATCAAGTGTGCTGAGGTCCCCTCCTTGTGACCGCACACTGCAGCCTGCTGAGGCCCTGGCACAGGCCATACACCGGAATCAACCCTCCCCACCACCCCTCCACAGGGTTTCAAGGAATAGGGGAACCGCCTTGCAGTCCTTTGGAGCCACACCGCCTTCCAGGGCAAGGCTTGGCCTCTTCTGCTAAATGACACCAACAGTGACAGTCAAGGCCACAGGGAAGGGGGACATTTTTCTGCTTCCCCAGACCAGCGCTTTGCTTCCTTACATCACTGGGTTGTCCCAGCAACAGCACAGAATAGCAATAACACCAAACCTAAAGACGACGGACTGAGTCAGGGAAATGACTTGCCTAAGATCACACAGAAAGATGCGGGTAATGCTATTCAAACCAGATACCAAGCAACTTCCCTCTGTGTCCAGAAGGATTTTAGAGGGGGTGGGGAGTCCCATGTCCGGCCCGGGGGCGCGGCTGCTGGTCCTGTACCATCCCGAGAACCTCCGGGAACCAGACCCAGCTGCCAGGCGCAGGCACCCGGGCACCCTGCCTCGGGAGAGCCATGGACCCCGAGAAAAAGCAAGACCCAGAGACTGCGGGCCACACACTGTCGCGCTGTCGCCCGACCAGAAGCTGTTGCCCTGGCGTGCACGTCCAGCCAAGGCCCTGAGCCGCCCGCCCGTCGTCGAGGGCAGCAGGGCCGGTGAGGCAGCCTGGGGCTCGGAGGCTGTGGGGCGCGCTCGTGCATACCGAGGGCGGCACCGGTGGCGGAGCGCGACGCCCGGGCAGCTCCCGCTCTCGCGCAGCCGGGCAGGTGTCCGCGCCCGACCCGCCTTCGAGGCCACACTCACTTCCCACGCCGGAGCCCGGCGGCAGCACCTGGGGGCCGAAGGCCACCCTGTCCTCCTGGCGGGCGCCTCCGCGGCCCCCCGATGGCATGGTGCGGGGCGCCTTCCCCGCGGCGGGAGCAGAGGCGGAGCGGCGCCCCCTCGCGCGTGCCCGCGGCGGCCGGGAAAGTTTGGGCTCGGGGCGGCCGCACTCACCTGGCCCAAGTTGAGGTAGCCGTGCGCGGCGGCCATGCGGTCGGCGGCGGCCGGGCCGCCCAGCACTTGCACTGCCCAGTGGTTGGTGTAGACGGGGCGCGGCGGCGGCGGCGCGGAGCAGGCAGCGGGCAGCGCGAGCAGCAGCAGCCAGCGCCAGGCGCGCGGCGCGAGCGGCCGGAGCCCGGCGGCCCCCCCGTCCCCCGCGGCGGCGGCAGTGGCGGCGGCGGCGGCCCGGGGCGGCGGCGGCCGGGGCCCGGGCGCGGGCGGCGCGCGCGGAGGCATGGCAGCGGCTGCTCGCGCGGCGCCCAGGCGGCGAGTGCGCCGGGGGGTGGGGTGTCGCCTTTTAAAGCCGCTCTGCGCCGGGGAAGCGCCGCCGCCGCCGCGGGCGGGAGCGAGGGAGGAGGAGGAGGCGGCGGCCGCCGCGGCGCGTTCCCGCCCGCGCGTCCCGGTGGCGCCCTGGGCTCGAGCTCTTGCGCCCCGGAGCTGGGGCCCGCGATCAGCCCCGGCTTGCGGGACGCCCGCCACCCCGGGAACTTCTCAGCAGACTTTTGGGGCCCTCGAGCCACAGGACTGCCCCGAGCGGCAGCCTCAACCCGCACGTTCGGCACGGAGCCGGGAGGGCCCTGCCCAGGAGCGCATAGGTGAGTCCGCCCTTCCCCGGACTTGGCTCAGGCCGGCGCTTCCCCAGTGGCCGCGCACCTAGTGGCTTTCCCCGAGGCCAGGCAGCCTGGGGTCGTAGTGCACTTGCAAATGTGCAGGGTCCTAGGGGTAAAACTCTCAGGAAAGCCTTGGTGTGTGAGCGCCTAGCAAAGCTCCGAGAGACCCAGCCCCGTCGCAGCCCACCTCGTTGGGCAGGCTGTGGACCACGAATCCCCAGGCAGACCACTTGGTCTCTCTGTGATCGTGGGCAATCTACTGCCCTTACTGAGCGGGCTCTCCAACTGTAAAATGGGGGTCACCATGGCATCTACTCCCATAGGGCTGTTTTCAGGATGAGGTCAGCTCCTGCCTTACAGTCAGCCGCCTACAAACGTTTATTTTGATGAGCCCAGGGCCTGCCACGTGGTAGGTGTTCACTAGATTGTGTATACTCTTGAAAGCACCCTCCGAGCCAGGACCAGCCAAGGGGAAAGTGAGTTGAATCATCCTCCCTCTGCCTCCTGCAGCAGCCTGGCATCCAGTAGGTAATTATTTGAGGCACTCCAGAGAATGATGGAAAGGTTCGTACCATCAACAAGCAATGACTCGAGGTGAAGATGTCTCTGAGGTCTCTTCTCTCATCCCTCCTGGTACCCATTGGTCCCAGTTGGACCCATGCAGAAAGCAAACAGCCTAAATCATATAGAAGGGGTAACAAAACAAAACAAACAAACAAACAAACAAAAAGGCAGAGAAGGTCTCAAGAGGGAAAAAAACGACTCATCTGATGTTCAGAGCCAGAAGCAGTCAGGTTTGTTCCAGGGCTGGGTAGAATTTTTACTTGCTTGAGTCCGTGACTTGGCAGGTAGAGGCGGGTGCCAGGGGGCAGGAAGGGGCAGAAAACAGATAGGATCTACTGAGATGGCTACCTGAGGTCCTTTTCAGCTCCTGGAGTCCTGGGGTTTCGTAACCCACATGATTCATCCTTTCAGCAGGCGTGAGTCACCCTAATAGAGGTGGGAGAACGGTAGGCGTGGTGGGAGGCCCAACCCAGACAAGCTAAATCCCTGTTCACAAGGGCTTCTGCCAAGGGCCCCTCTTAGAACTGGCGGATCCATGTCCCAATGGCCATCCCTTTTCTGCACCAGCCATACCTTCTGTCGCTTTTCTTTCCTGGCCATGTGGGGTCATCTTCCTGGGCAGTTGCTCCAGACCCACCCCAGGCTGCAGAATACAGGATCCTCATGTGCTGGCTGGATGCTTACTGGCACCTGCCCAGTGGAAAGACTTGAGGCCCTGATGTAAACTGGCCAATCTTAAGAGGAGGACACGCCACACCTGTTGGGCACAGACAGTACCCAGAACCCTCACTCCGACCCTGCCCAACCACCAGGCCCACAGAGAAGGGACACTGTACTGAGCCGGGTGAAGTTACAGGCCTTGCCCTGTCCCTTTCCAGTAATCCATCTGGGCAATATGTGTCACCTTTCTGCCCCTCGTTAGCCAGTCTATCACTCAGATTCATCCCAGAGCCTATGTGTTGCTTCCTTGAGTATGTGGCCCGCTCTAAGATATAGCACGCTGCACATAATCCAAGTGATTATGAAGCAACCCGTGCCTCCCAAGAGGGTACTCCCATGACAACAGTGATTTTGACAGGCAGAGATAAGGGTTTTTCCATAATAATTTGGTAGATTAGAGGATTCAGCCTACTGAACTGAGAGGAGATTAAGACACATCCAAATTTTTATTTGGAGGGATCTGAATTTATTTTATTAACAAGGTTGGCCCTCTGGGGCTACACTTTCCACTTATGGTGGAAGTACCTGGGCTATAGCTTGGCTCCAATATTGTAGGAAGACCAGCTTCCCAAAATGAACATCCTAAATCAAATTGCCTCCTGTGAGTTTCCTATTGATTTACACTATGACAGTATTAACTCAATCATGGTACCAGCCCTTTGCATTGTGATAGGATCTGTAATAAAACTTGGTTCATCTTCTTGCAGGGAGGGGATTTATTACTCACTCGGGCTGCCACTTAGCAGATGGCCCTGGAAGTCCACACTACTCTGGAGTAGGGGGCCTGCTGCTCCTGTAGTCTGAGGTGGGCAGACTGGGAAGGGATAGGACCTGGGCCGGAAAGGTGATCGGAGCCTGGCTGTACCTCAGGAGCAGGAAATCATAAATAAGAGATGTGATGTATATGCTCACTTGTTCCCAAACCGGCAGAGGCGGAGGAGTCACTGGGAAGCTGGTATGCAGCGACCTGCTCATCTGGCACTGGCTGCTCCCTTTACGCAGCCAAGGCCACTGGACAGTCATAGACTGCACAGCCTCTAGTGGATTTTGAAACCAAATTTGATTTAGAATTACCTCCACTTCGGCAGTAAACACCTAGCTGAAAAACTGTGCTTTTGAGAATGCGCAGGGTTCAGTGGCCAGGGCGGCATCTCAAAGAACATCTGATGGGCACCACCTCTAAAGGAGCTTCGCCACGCCACTTCTGGGCAGCCATGTGAGTTCTTCATTCTTCCTCTGCCATGCATGTCAGTGACACTGCTGTCACCTTGCAGGGTGCTGTGAGGACCACAGGAGATGATTGGTGCAGTTCCCCTCACCCCATGCCTAGTGGCCAGTAAGTGCTGCATAAATGGTGAGCGCAGCAGCTCGGTCTTTCTTGCAAAGCTCACTGCTGTGTAAAAGTAAAAAATGAAAAAAGGCCAGGGATATAACTCAATGCAAAGACCCTAGGTTCAATTCCCTGGGGAGAGACTGGGGAGGGTCTTGTGAAAACTGTCTTTCTTGCAGAACGATTATCTTGGATCTAGCAGTTATATATTCAGTGTTCTATGCATAAACTCCCAGGTAAACGTTAGTGTCAAACAGGGAATTTAGGGTAAGACTCCCTCAGAATGAGAGCTCTGCATTTCATCTCATCTCTCTTTTTTGCCCTAACTTCTAGAAGACTCAGAACTACATACAATTGTTTATTTCCTCCCTGCTGTAGCACTTAGGGTGGTTTTGGTTACAGAATACGAGAATGCCCTACTGACAGGTGCACAAACCATTAGGACCTCATTTGTTCACCAACAGGAATTTGGTGGTAGATGGATCTGGGGTTGTTAATTCAGCACTCTGTCAGACCAGGACTTTCAGGGCCTATCCTGCTTTGTCTCGATTTCCCGCAAGTCAGACCTTTTCAAGACAGAAGGAAAGGGAAGGAGCCAACTTCTGTCTCTTAAATGTCTTTTATCTCCTAGATGAGA
>RJWT010035432.1:0-13460 GCA_004365215.1 Cuniculus paca | reverse complement strand
TTATTGCATTTTAATTTTTAAAGACATTTATACTGGGAACATAATTCCATGTTGATAGTATTTTTCTTTTGATACTGTAAAGTTGTTGCTTCACTGTCATCTATTTTATATTGTTCTTCGTAAGGGATGTGCTGCTGAAACTTTTTCTCTTCCTCTGCACAAAAGGTGTCTATTTTTTCTCCTTGCTTTTTAAACGTTTCTATCTCTTTGCGAAACTTGATTATAGTAATACCATTACAGATTTTTACATCTTTGATTTTATCTATATTTTCAAGTCTATGACTTTATAGTTTAATTGACTACAAACACATTTGAGTTTTAATACTACAATTTTTTTTCATTTCCTCATCTGTCTTCGATATTATCTCTAAATAAGTTTGCACTTTGATAATTTAAATTGTCATGAAGTTCATTCATGCTTCCTAGAATATGTTGAGCTTTTTTTCTCTCACTCTGTGTGTGATTATTTTGGATAATTTCCATTGTTATGTCTTCACATACAGTATTTCCCTCACAAAGTCTGATAAAATGATATTTCTACATCTATTATATCTTGTATAAGGAAATATACATAGTTTTATCTATAAATTCTTGTAGTTTCAGTTGTCAGTTCTTTTGTTTATCTGTTTAAAATTTCTTTAAGCCTTTTTATACTATGGAATACTTTGCTGGATTTTAATGCTTATCCTTTAATTGCATTATTTCTGTTATTTTGAATAATTGTTTGATCTCCTTATGGAATGTATTTCCCTATATTTTTACTCTGTCAATAATTTTTGTCTGAATGTAAAATCTTATGAATACTATTTCTTTGGCTATATAAAAATTTTAAATCTTGCTTTTTAAGATGTCTTCAGTGAACTATAAATATTTAATTAACTAATGTTTAATGTGTTATTTCTCACTAGCACCACATTTTTTATAACGTTTTGCAATGGTGTTTGCTTTTAATTAGGGCATTCCTTGGACTGTACCTTAATTGAATTGTGTATTCAGAGTTAAATCCAATATCTTGATTTGCATTTGTGTCAATTTTTAAGTTTTATAGAACCTTTTCATTTATTACTCTTTTATCCATTAACTTTTAAAATGTGTACTCTTATTCCATTGATTTATGTAGAATTACTGATTAAGAAACCCTTTTATGTAACTACATTTACTACTGTACCTTAGATACAATTCAACAGTCTCATAGCTCTTTAAGCCAATTTACTTTCATTTACCTTTTGCATAGGTCCTGTCATAAATAATCTACATACCTTTTAAGCCTTGGGTGACATTTTTTAGGTATACTGAGGTATTATAGGACATAAAAATTATACATATTTAGGAATATAACATGATGTTTTGATATCCATATACATTTTGAACTGATTACCACAATCAAGCTAATTAACATGTCCAATACTTCATATAAATAATCTTCAGAAGGCATCACTGCATTATTTTAAGTAGTGAGAATTCATATATATTTATTTTATTTTATTTTATTTACTCTTTCTGTGGTAGTTTATGCTTTCCCATGTAAACTAGATATTGTTTTGAATGTTTTCTTTGTGACATTAATATTCCTCTATTTAAATCACCATTGACAAATTTAGATTCTGTCTCAAAAAACATTTACACTATACCTTCACTTCTGGAATATACATTTTACTAGGTATTTGTTTTTACTATATGGTTCTTTCCTTTTAGATCTAAAATGTTTTTTTCATTACATTCTGCCTTCCAACCCTCACACTGACTCAGCTATCACTAATTATAATATTAATATATAGTTGACAGTTTATTAACTTTGAGTGACATAATTGACTAAGTAAAATTAACATTTATCATACAATAAAATTTTAAAATCTCAGTATGATACAGATAAAGATATTTTAATTGTTTAAATGCCTACCTTTTGACATCTTCCCCCTGTAACAACTCCGGGTAACAGTGTGTCTATGTTCTATCAGAAAGCTAGATTTACCCGATTAATCATATAAAAGGAGGATTATAAAATATAGCTATTTCAGATTGAGTTATTTGGGATAATGTGTTTAGGAATTCTTCTTAGTGTTGGGAATGTAATTAGGTCATTATATTAACATGTGTTATTGCATTACACAGAAAACCAATACAAAGTATTCATTTAACAGCTAAAGTATGTGTGTATACCAACCCAAAGGGCCTCAACTGCCAGCAGGAGCATCAACCACCCATCCACCACACCTAGAGGACCTCAGTGGGCCTGCAGGAACATTGGAGAACACTTCCCCCACCTGCAGTACCTCGGTGGTCTGGCTGGAACGTCTGTGAACCCTCGCCTCAACAGAGGACTTTGGTGGGTCAGCAGGAGCCTCAGCAACCCATCCCCCCACCCAAAGGACTTTGGTGGGAAGGTGAGGGCACAGTGAGTCTTCCCCCAACCTCACGACCTTGGTGGGCATGCAAGCACATGTGTGAGCCTTTCTTCTACAAAAAGAACCCAGGCAGGCCAGCAAGAGTACCATTGAAGCCTCCCCATCCCTGGAGGAACACAGCTGGGCCTGCAAGATCCCTAGGGACACAGTAGGGCTGTAAGGGGTGAGCACACCATGGACAGGCATGTCTGCTATCCTGGAATTGTCGGAAGCGGCAATAATGAAGAATGAAACGGTTGAAATTACTATAGATCCTGTGGAAATTCAGAAAATTGTCAACACCTACTTTGAAAATCTTTACTCACATAGGCTAGAAAACACAGAAGGAAAGGACAGATTCCTAAAAAAGTACAAATTATAAAAGCTGAATGAAAAAGATATAAGAATTTTGAATAACCCAATATCAATTACTGAAATTGAAAGTGTAATTCAAAACTTACTAAGAAAGGAAACCCCAGACCCTTATGGATTCACAGCTGAATTCTACAAGAAATTCAGAGAAGATTTAACACTAATACTCCTCAAACTCCTTACTGATATTGAAAGGGAAGCAATTCTCCCTAACTGCTTCCTGGAGGCAAGTGTTACTCTGATACCAAAACCAGAGAAAGACCCAACAAAAAAGGACACTGACAGGTCAGTCTCACTAATGAAAATAGATGCAAACATTCTCAGTAAAAGACTAGCAAACAATGCTAGTCATCTAGAATACTATATACCATGAACAAGTGGGATTTATCCCAGAAATGCAGGAACATACACAAATCAACAAACATCATACATTATATCAACAGAACTAAAGACAAAAATCAGATGATCATCTTCATCGATGCAGAAAAAGCAACTGATAAAGTTTAATACTCACTCATGATAATAATGCTGTGGAAAATTGAAATAGATGGGCTCTATCTCAATCTAATGAAAGTCTTCTTAGACAAACCAACAGCCAACATCATACAAAATGAAAAAAACTGAAAGTTTTCACTCTAAGATCAGGAACAAGACAAGAATGTCCACTATCGCCACTCCTATTCAATGTAGTTCCAGAAATGTTAGAGCAATTAGCCAATACAAAGAAATAAAAAGAATAAGGATAGGAAAATAAGAAGTTAAATTATCATTTAACATGACATTATCATTATCATTTAACATTATCATTAACATGACATGACATTCCACATAGAAGACCCCAAAAACTACACTAAAAGACTATGAGCATTAATAACCAAATTCAGCAGTGTAGCTGGGTACAAAGTCAACACTCAAAAATCAATAGCATTCTTCTACACAAACAATAAACTTACTGAGATAGAAACAGAAACAAAATCCTTCACAATAGCATCCAAAAAATGAAATACCTACTATTTAATCTAGCAAAGAATGTAAAAAATGTATATATTGAAATCTACAGTATTCTGGAATAGGACATTGAAGAGGATATCAGAAAATGGGAAGATACCACTTTTTCTTGGGTAGGAAGAAAAAAACATTGTGAAAATGGTCATACTCCCAAAGTAGTATATAAATTTCATGCAATTATGATCAAAGTACCATTAGCATATCTCACAGATCTAGAGAAAACATTCTTAAAATTCATTTGGAAATGGAAGAGTAGTAAAGGCAATCCTGGGCAACAAAGGCAAGGCAGGAGGTATCACAATGCCTGACTTGAAAGTATACTACAAAGCTACTGATAAAATCAGCATGGTACCGGAAAAAAAAAAAAACCTGATGATCAGTGGAGCAAATTAGAAGATGCAGACACAACTACAAACACACTCAGCCACTTTATCTTTGGCAAAGGGGTCAAGCATATTCACCAAACGAAAGATAGCCTCTTTAATAAATGATGCTGGAAAAACTATCTACATACTGAAGACTAAAACTGGACTTATGCCTATCACCATGCACTAAACTAAGTCAAAATGGATCAAAGATCTATATATTAAAACAGAAACACTAAATCTACTGGAAGACAATGTAGGTAAAAATCTTGAAGACATAGGGATAGGCAAAGACTTCATGAACAAAATGTAAACTGCATGAGAAGTATTTCAAAGGATCAATAGCTTGGGTCTCATCTTATTAAAAAGTTTTTGCACATCAGAAGAAATCACCAACTGAAAGAAAATAAAACCCACAGATGGGAAAAAATTTTAGCCAACTGTCCCTTGAACAAAGGACTTATATCTAGAACATATAAAGAATTAAAAATATCAGACTCCTTAAGTTCAAAGATCCGATTCAAAAATGGTCATCTGAGATGAACATACACTCTCAGATGAAGAAATACAAATGGCAAATAAATATATGAAGAAATGTTCAACATCACTGGTTATTCGAGAAATGCAATCAATCCTGAGATTTCCTTTCCTTCCAGAAAGAATGGCTGTCATCAAGAAATCAAACAATAACAAATGCTAATGAAACTGTGGGAATAAATATACCTTTCTCCACTGTTGGTGGGAGTGTGGACTGGAACAACCACTGTGAAAATCAGTGTGGGGTTTCCTCAAAAACTAGGTTTGGAGGTCCCATTTGATTCAGCTATTCCCTTTTTGGGTCTTTTCCCAGAATAGCTGAAAACATCATGCCACAGCAATAAATGAGCACCCATGTTTACAGAAGCACAATCTGTAATACCTAAATCTTGGAAAAGACCCAAATACCCATCAACCAACAAATGGTTAAAAAAGATGTGGTATATGTATGCAAAGTACTACTCAGCTATAAAAAAGGATAAACTAGAGGTTTTTATAGGTAGTTGGATGTAACTTGAGACCATATTCATAAGTGAAATAAATCAGACTCATGTGTGTAAACATATTGTTTCCCTAGTTTTGAAAAGTGAAAGAGTAA
Source organism: Cuniculus paca (assembly GCA_004365215.1). Taxonomy (NCBI): domain Eukaryota; kingdom Metazoa; phylum Chordata; class Mammalia; order Rodentia; family Cuniculidae; genus Cuniculus; species Cuniculus paca. The sequence goes on along the minus strand of RJWT010035432.1, from coordinate 8,196 downwards.
ATAAGGTTCAAAATGGAAAATAGGCATTGTGAAAGTGAAAAGAAACAAAACTTCTCAAAAGGAAAGAACTACTGGAACAGGGGAAAGGAGAAAAGAAAGAAGGGAAAAATTGTGTGTCTGTATATATATTCATATATGTATATATATATTTATATGCAAGATAGATAACCATAATGCTAATTGCTGTTAGTTCATCGAAAGTCTAGTTTTTGCTTTCATTGTTTGCTTTATCATTTTTTTCATGTCTCTATCTTGTAATCTGAACAACTACTTAGAAGGTAACAATAAGCAATATTTTAATCAGCATTAATCTCCTAAAAAAAAGAATGTTTATTTTTTCCAGATTTTCTTCATCATAAGAAACACTGTGATACCTGCAAGAATATTGCAGTGTGAATACGTGTTTTTGTTTTTTTCTTAATAAATACATAAGAATGAGTTTTTGGATCATATGTTACGTTTTAGATCTAAAATGCACCTCAAAATTCTCATACATTTAGAAAGTTAGCTTTTCAAGTAGCTAGATGATTAGGGTACTAACATCATCAACTAGATTAATCCATTGCTGATTTTATTAGTTGAATGGGCATATGAGGACGCAGGACGTAATTGTAAGAAATATGTCAAAAAGGTCACATCCTTAAAAAGTATATCTTTTCTTGAGTTCTTTCTCTTTTTCTATGCTTTGTGACTGCCATAAAGTGAGTGAATTTCACCCAGTATGTTCTTCTACCATGATGTTTTGAGTTTGAAGCCACAAAAGAATGGACTGAAATTTCAGAAAAACATGAGCAAAAATAAACGTTTACTGCTTTAATTTCTGCATTTTGGTATTTTGTCCCAGCAATGGGAAAGATCACCAATACCTTATAAAAATAAGTGTGGATATTTAAGAAAAGAGCAAACTAGCATGAAATATAACTATTGAAAAAAAAACTTTATTCTCCCTGGAAATCTATAAAAATTACATTTGATATCTATATTCATCTTGTCTATAGCGTTTGATTTTTTCAGTTTTTTTCCTTATTTTTAATCACACTCTTTAACCATTTTTAAATTTTATAGTAATATTCTATTGTAATTTAAATATGCATTATCTGATAACTAGTAATTTTGAATCTATTTTAGTTTTCTTACCATAATTAGATCTGCAGTGATGGAAAGTATGTAAAATACTGTCCCAAATATAAATAAGTTTACAAGAGCAGAAAATGTAAATTCTGATTAAAAAATCATGAGCATGTGCTCTACTTTTTTGTGATATTTAAGAAATTTTGCTTAACACAAAATTAAAAATACACTGTTTCCTTTTTGAATCTTATTCTTTTTAGCTTTTATATTAATACCATACACATATAAACACATAAGTATACAATTATATTTACACATGAGTTCATGTACTCATATGCATAAGTGTTTGAATATACAGAAATTCATCAGATATTGCTGGTCATGTTCCAGAATGTTAGAATAAAGCAAGTATCAGAATAAAGAGAGTCACAAGACTTTTTTTCTCAGTATGTATAAAAGTTATGCCTACATTATACTATAGCTTGTATTTTAATTCAAATATATCATTGAATGATAATTTTATTTTCCTAGTATTTTACATGTTGGACTTTTTTTCTGATGAAGGATTTTGCCACAATGTTATGGCTTTTAATTGGTCATGCTGGCGCTTGCTGAAAATTGGGTATGAAACAATTTCTTAAAATGAGACAACAATGAAGTTCGCAACACTGATTGATTACTTCTTTTTTGAAAGTTTTATCTGTAACCATCAAGCTGTCTTGTAGCATTTTACCAGCAGTAGAACTCCCTTCAAGATTGAAGTCAACCCTCTCATATCTCACCACTGTTTTATTAAATAAATTTAGGTCATATTGCATATATGTAGTTGTCATTTCAACAATGTTTACAACATTTTCCCCTGGCATATGCTTCATTTTAGAAAGAGAATATAATATTTCCTTTGTTCATTCACAAGAAGCAGCTCCTTATTCATTAGAGTTTCATTATGAGACTGCAGCAGTTCATTCGCATTTTCAGACTCTACTTCTAATTATAGTTCTGTGCTATTTCTATAACATTTCAAATTACTTCCATCTTTGAAGTCTTTAACCCTTCAAAGTCATCCTTAATAAACCTCTAACAGTTCTTTCATTATATAACAATGTGGATAAGATTTAGGTCAGCCCAAACTACAAGCATTAAGCTTGTACACACTTTAAAGATAAGTGATTATTATCATAAGCCATTCATTTTAGGTGTACCTTGTTATAAAACAACTTTGTAGAAATTACTACTACAATAAACATAGTTTAGAAAAAATCAACTTTGTATTGTTATCATTCCTTGCAGTTTGTTTACATTTAATTTGAAAGAATGAAAAAAATGGACATATTAGCATTCACCAGGCATGATGGGTATCTGAGGTAGGAGAATTAAGAAGAAGATGGGCAACTTAGCAACTCAGGAACACTCTGTATCAAAAAAAAATGTCCAGGGATTGTAGTTCAGTGACAAGCCTCTGAGTTCAAGTACAGTGCCAAAAGAAAAAGAAAAAAAACTGGGCACTTGCTTTGAACAAACATAATATGTCCTTATTTTTAAATTGTATATATTCATAATCTCAACATGAAACCTCATCTTTTATTTAGGACTCATTTTTCTTAGTAATTTATTTTTTCCTATTTAAATAAAAAAGTGTTATGATCTGTAGTCATTGAATAATGATTTTTTATCATGGGATTCCAATTCATTCTAATATTTTTACTTTTCATCTGTAACTACATCTTTGGATTGATCTCTAGTAGCACCACCCTTTCCTGACACTCACATAAGCAAACATAAATTGGCAAGTGATGAATGTATCAGGAAAATTGGATTCTGAATGGTGAATGCCATGGCCTTTTAAAAGAAAATTAACAATCTCTAATCCTAACCTATACAGCATTCATCGTCCCAGACTTTAAGTTTTCCTAAATCACTGTACCTTCCCACAATTTTAGATTGCTTTTCTAGTCATTATACCTTGCACTACTTGTTAGCAAACATTGTACTTCCGATTTAGTTTTCCATACAATGTTGGTCCCCAAGTTTTGTCTGAATTTTTCTCAAAGCCTCATGGAAATTTTTTGCAAATAGTTTTAAATAATTATAAATCTTTCAAGATATTCTTAGTAAAATGATTTGTTTGATCTGAACTATGCTGTATAAGTAGAAGTAGAAATATATATCTCTCTCTCTCCTCTCTCTCTCTCTCTCTCTTTTTGCTTGAGCTAAATTTTACTTTTTTCCTTGTGGTTACTTTTTTCCTTTGTTGCTTATCATAGATGTACTGAGGTTTCACTATTTTGCATCAAACTAATAATTTATTTTTCATCAACCTTTCTTGGAAATCAGCATGCATATTTTTCCTCTGAAAGGTACAGGTCTTTAATAAATTCCATAAACTTGTATGTGATTATCAATTCCAATATTGCTTATCTGCTATATATTACATTATAGTCTTTAGAAGTATATGTAGACTTATTAGAAAAATTTTCATGTGCTTTTTATACTTCATAATCAGTAGTCACTGTAAATATCACTTCCTCCAATAGCAATACAGTCAAAAATTGCATATATATATATATATATATATATATATATATATGCTTGGAAACAGAGGTGATAATAATATTTAGTAGGAGGGCAAAACAACATTTAGCAAAAGAATGCAAGTGATAGAACTGCTTTCCATGTTTGGACACCACAAGACACAAAAGCAGCATCTACTTTAAAAACAACAGAAAAGTTTGGCCGGGAATACAAAACCACAGATGGTTGTAGGTGGCAGTTTCTTTAGCAGCAGAAACAGATTTTCCTGAGAAAATGTTTCATCAAAACTATGCTTTGAACCAGTCTGTTCTGCCATATTGAGGAAAATACTCATGGCAAAAAGCTTTTACTAACATACAGTTGACAATGTTTCAAGGCAAATAATCTGGGGGTTATAATATAAAGAAGTGAGTAGGAAAAATGAAAAATCTTAATATCATATTTATTACTTGGTCTTGAACACAGCTACATCTAAACAAAATAGTATGCTTGGTAGTGTACCTTCAGAGATCAAAGGTAGCTTTTCATCCAACATCTTATCAATCCTTCACTTTGCACTTTTTCTAAATCCAGAACTTCAAACATGGCAGTTCCAACTTATAAGAGTTCATAGATACTTTCTAAGTGAAGCCTTGCAGTTTGAAATAAATTTATAGTAACTGCATCATTTCTGTTATTCAGCTGGAAAACAAACTAATAAAGAACTTCACTAAATAAATGCTTGTTTTGACTGAAAGTTTGTTTTATGATTTCTTCTTTAGCTGTTGTAAGAAACTTTATACAAAATATTATTATCAATTGGCAGATAGAGGACGGTGGCGCTTACTCCATATTAAATATATACCATATCCCTTAAAGGTGGGCTTTAATGAACACACTTTTGTCACGTCAGTTGGTAGGACAAAATACCTGACAACCACAATTTTAAAAGGCAAGTGATTGCTTTGGTACACAAATTTCAGAAGCTTCCATACACATTTGGTCAACTCTGGAGCAGAATAGCAGAGTGGAAAGGCATGGCAGAGGAACACTACTCAGCATAGGGCAGCCAGGAAACAGAGAAAAGGCAGAAACTGGAAACAAGAATACACCTTTCCAGGTCATTCCCCCAGTTACCGCCTCCGAGGAGCCCCCAGCTTCTAATGGCACACTCAGCTATTATTGTGGCCAGGGTTTGCAAGGGAATATATTTTAAACAGGACACATAATTTGTGGGATTATTTTAAAATAGTCACCCAAAAACTCAAATGCAGAGGAGTGTAAGAGATCTGTCCGTATGCTACAGACCAAAGAATCCAGCGGAGTGCCTGGGTCCCTCGGCAATGTCCTGCACAAGCCCAGCTGAAGACCTAGAGCCTAAGGCAGTGTTTCATGCAAATCTTTATCAGGGATTTGCACTGGGAAGGCCCAAAGGCTGGTGGTGGAACTTAGAAAGTCTGCATCACCTGGGTGAAGGATTTTTGCCCAGAGGCTGAAGGATCTGGAGATAGGAAGTGATGCTCAAGGTAAGGACCACAGCTCCCCCATAGTGAACGGCAGCCATTCTCAGTGACAGCAAGGATCCAAGCTCTTCCAATAATGAGAACAACTGAGTTCATACCAGGAAAATCAGCACAATAAGATTCTCTAGCAACAGCATGTCATCTTTCCTTTCCAGTTCTCCTTTTATGCTTTTGGAAGCAATCCTCAGGTGGGTCTCCCACATCCAGAACCACACTGACTCAGTTTAAGTGGGTGTTCCAAGTTGACCTTTACTTAATCCACCACAGTTTTTGAACTTGTTAATGAATGAATCCACTAAAGAATATGATGCCTGCATGACCTAATTATGTTCTAAACACAAGAGACTTTGAAAGACATTGTGGATCAAACCATAATATTCTGTTCCTGCACCCCAAAAACCTCATGTCCCATTTATTTTAGTCCCTCTCTAAGAGTTGATTAAGTATTAACAGACTCAGCATTGCTGAAAAGTCCAAGACCAAAATGCCCTTTAAGACTCATGGCAATCTCTTAACTTTGAACACTTGTAAAAAAATAAAAATAAAAAAAGGTAGTAGTTCCAGCATACAGTGACACACAAAATGCCAAAAAGGGAATGGGAATCAAAAGGAATCAGACAAAAATCTAGCAGAGCAAATGTCAAATTACGTAGCTCTAGGTCTAGGGGTGAGTTTTAATCAGATGTGAACTCCAAAAGGTATGGGTGAGCCTGGAGCTTATGTGGCATTCTCATTACAGTCCACAACATTTCAGTCCGGTGCTGCTTACTGACTGCAGTGCCACACTAGCCCTTGATGGCTTCAGTGGCTGAATGTGGTACTTTTTGGCATAACTCAGTCTGAGAGGACAGTCTCTTCTCTGACTCCTCCTTTTCCTCCTGCTTCCTGGCCTGCATGGGTGAGGACAGTTCCCCAGCCATGCTCTTTTACCACGACATTCTGGGTTGGAGACAACCAACAAAGGACAAAATTCTCTGAATACCTTGGGTCAAAATAAACCTCTTTTAATTTGTCCCAGATATGAGAAAAGGATGAATCACTTTTATTAAACAAATGTTTGTTTTCACTGTACATTAATTTTATGATTTTTTTCTTTAATGATTTTAGGTAAGTACGCACAAAAGATTACCAGTTGGCATACAGGACAGCAATTGTTTCTCTATGTTAAATGTGCACCGCATGTGTTACAGACGGGCTCAAGCTAACAAAAAACACCGGATGGAGGGCATTCCCGCTGAAGTCCATCCCTAGTTTTGTGGGTGGAGAACGGATGATGTCCTACTACACTGTGAAGACTGGGTTTGAACTTGCCATCCTCCTCTTCATCTTCGCAGAATGATGGAACCATAGGCCTCCATAACCATCGCCACCCATGTTGACTATTTTTGTATCTTTCTTTGTGCACACTATTATTCATTTAATTGAATAAACTAAATGTTTTATTCTATTGGAGCGGTTAAGAATGTTTCTTCTCATGTGAAACCTATATATTTATATTTCCTCATTTGTAAAATAAATACATAGTTTACATTTCTTGAAATTTTAAAGAAAACAATTGAAAATAAACATAAAATAATTTCAGAATTAAAGTACTAAGTGTATTTTAATGTACTTAATGCAATAACCAGTATTCTTAAAAAATGGATAATAAATATTCAAATATATAAATGTATATATATGTATTTTGTGTTTCTAATATAAGACAAACTATGTGATATTTAGGGTTGTGTGCCTGACTTATTTTACTGAACATTATATTTTCAAGTTGCATCCATTTACCTGTGAATGCTTCGAATTTCTCTGTCTTTATGGCAGTGTAGTACTTGTTTGTGTAAAAATGTTTTGCTTATCTGTTCTTCTGCTGATAGTCACAAATACTATTTCTAATATGAGCTATTATAAACTGTGCTGTTATAAACATGGATTTGCATATATCTGCAATTTTTTAATTTTAAATCTTTTAGAAAGATATGTAAGAGGATAACAGCTGGATAAAATGTAAGCTCTTATTTTACTTTTTTAAAGAAGTTTCACACTGATTTCCATAGAAAGTGTACTAGTGTACATTCCTACCAACAATATTCAAGAGTTCCTTTTCCCCCATGTCCTTATCAGCATTCATTATTATTAGATTTTGATGATAGCCAGTCTTTCTTGGATAGGATAGTATCTTGGCACACCTTAAATTTGCATTTCTTTGACAGCCAGATTATGAACATTATTTTTTTTATTTTAAAGAAAATAAAACCAAGGAAAATAAAACAGAATAAAATGAATCATAACAAAACAGAGTATGTTATACAGGACTTCACAACATTACAAAATCAACAATAGTTACAATAATGCCTTTTGTTGTCTTCAAAATAGCTGTAGATACTTTCAGACAGTAAAAATCAAACAACAGAATAAAATAGAAACAGGAAAAACAAAACAATGGATACAATAAAAGACTTCAAAACAAGACAATAGTAAATTCAAAATGGCTACCATATATATCTTACTATTTTTGAAATAGCTTCTCGTGCCACCAGGTATAACACAATCAAACAAAGCAAAAGAGAATAAAACCCAACCCAACAAAACAAAACAATGCAGGACTTCAGAGTGAGACTATAGGGAATCAACAATGGCTACCACCCTCAGAAGGAGATCCCTGTTAGATGCTATGCTGTGAATAGATGATCTTCTGAATGGATGATCAGAGCACTGACCCTAGACCTGCAAGGTCAGTGAAACACCAAAGCAACACAGGCTTTCAGTTGCTTTTCACCTTAATAGCTATCATCAGAGCCTGTGTTTCTCTGGATCAGCCAGTCGCTTGGTGGGGGTCATAGGCACTTCTGTTTGCCAGCCCAGGAGCCAGAAGGAGCTGGGATCTAACTGTTCCCCTGCTAGTGGTGGCCCACAGGAAAAGGCTTGGCTCTGGATGTCCCCTGTCCGGCAGCAGCCTGCACATGGAGCTGGTTCTGGCGGGGCAGGTCTAGTTCTCATATGAACATTTTTTTCAAGTATTTACTGACTACTTGAGCTTCTTCTGAAAGGTGGCTATTCATTTTGGTTCCTCATTTTTTAATTTGATCTCTTATTTCGA
>RJWT010035430.1:0-13404 GCA_004365215.1 Cuniculus paca | reverse complement strand
CCTGGGCTACAAAGTGAGTTCAAGGCCAGCCTGAACAGCATAGTGAAACCCTGTCTCAAACACAGGGCTCAGCGGTCTAAGCACCTGCCCGGCAAGTGCAAGGTCGTGAGTTCAATCCCCAGTGCTGCAAAAAAAAAAAAAGAATGAAGCAAATCATCAAAAAGATCATACATCAAGACCAAGTAAGATTCATTAGAGGGATGCAGACATGGTTCAACATATGCAAATCAGTTAAGTGTAATATACCACATAAACAGAAGCAAAAACAAAAACACATGATAACAGATGCATAAAAAGCATTTGACAAAATCCAACATCCATTCATGATTTTTAAAAAACTGAAGAAAATAGGAATAGAAGGTCTTTATCTCAATCTGATAAAAGCCAACTATGACGAGTCAACCACCTACATTATACTAAATGAAGAAAAGCTGAAAACTTCCCTCTAAAATCAGGAAAAAGACCAGGATACTCACTATCATCACAACTGTTCAACATAGTTCTCAAAACATTAATCAGAGACAAGACAAAGAAATAAAAGGGATATAGATAAGAAAGGAAGTATTTAAATTATCATTATTTACACATAATAGATCCTGTAGATGAAAGACCCTAAAAATTCCACTAAAAAATTCCTAGAATTAATAACAAAATTCAGTAGCATAGCAGGATACAAAGTCAACGCTCAAAAGTCAGTACCATTCCTGTATACTAATAACAAACTCACAAAGAGTGAAATTAGGGAAACAACACCTTTAACAAAAGCATCAAGGAAAATGAAATACTTAGGAATTAACATAAGGTAGTAAAAGACTTCTGCAAATAAAACAACCCTGAAAAGTGAAATCATTGAAGAGGATCTCAGAAAATGGATAATCTCTTGTTTCTGGATAGGTAGAATTGAGATAGTCAAAACAGTCATACTTTCAAAACTGTTTTACAGATTTAACACAATCCCAGTCAAAATACAAATAGTGATCCTTACAGAACTAGAGAAAGCAATCTTAAAATTCATGTGGGACCAGAAGAGACCTAGAAGGCAAGAAGGCAAGGCAGGGAGCATCGTTATCACAGATTACAGTGATATAAAGCTACAGTGATAAAAACAGCATAGCATTGTCAAAAAGAAAAAAGAAAAAAACAGACTTGTGGATCAATGGAACAGAATAGAAGATACAGAAACAATTTCAAGCACACTCTGTTACCTCATCTTTGATAAATGTGCCAAGTACTTTCACTAGAGAAAAGATAGTTTCTTTAACAAATGGTGCTAGGAAAACTGGCTCTCCACATGCTGAAGATTGAAACCATATCTGTCACCATGCCCTAAGTTAAAATCAAAATGGATTCAAGACATTAGGACAGAAAAACTTAATCTGCTAAAAGACAAAATAAGTAAAACACTTGAAGACAGAGGTATAGACAAATACTTTCTGAACGAAATCCCAGCTGCACAAGAAATAATACCAAAAAGCAACAAATGGTATCACATCAAATTAAAAAGCTTCTGCACAGCAAAGGAAACCACCAACATAGTAAAGAAAACCTACAGAATGAGGAAAAAAATTTGTCAGCTATTCCTTAGATAAAAGATTAATATCTAAAATGTATAAAGAACTCAAAAAATTAGATGCTCCCAATTAAAAAGACCCAACCAAAAGTGAGCTCTTGAAATGAATAGATACTTTTCACACGAAGTACAAACAGCCAATAAATACTTGAAACACTGTGCAATGTCCTTGTCCATTCAAGAAATGCAAAGTAAAACAACACTGAAATTCCATTTCACTTCAGAAAAAAATGGCTATCACCAAAAAATCAATCAATAACAAATGCTGGTGAGGTTGTAGTGAGAAAGAAATTCTTCTTCATTGTTGGTTGGAGTGTAGATTGATAAAATCACTTGGAAATCAGTATGAAGATTCCTCAAAAAACTAAAAATAGAAATTCAGTTTGATCTAGCCATTCTCCTTCTTGGTATCTTCCCAAAATAAATAAAGACATCATACCACAGTGACATATACATACCCATGTTCATATAACACAATTTATAATAAGCTAAATCTTGGAAGCAGCCTATATGCCCATCAATGGAGTAGTAATGGAGTACTACTCTACCATAAAGAAGGATAAAATTGTCTACAGCCATACCACCCTGAACATGCCTGATCTCATCTAAAGAAGGATTAAATTGAATCATTTGTAGGAAAATGGATGCACCTTGAGACCATAAAATTAAGTGAAGTAAATCAAACACACAAGCTTAAATATTGTATGTTTTTTTATATGAGAAACTCAATATATAAAAAAAGTACAGTATAAAAGATAACAGGAAAAAAAGTGATTATCATCCAGCATTGCCAATGTATTTAAAAGTGTACCTTGATTTACTATAATTATCTTATGTGTTTTACAAGTTTTTCACCTATTAATCTGGTTAATCTATATATATGATAATTCACTTTATAAGGACTTATAAGATACTGGCAAAAACAGCAGTAGAAGGAAAGGAGAAAAAAACTGAGATGTGTTATGTACCTGTATCAATTGCCACAATGAATATAGTCATTATGTACTGCACATGTGTAGTAATACAGATTAAAAATTTTAGAGACCACAAAATTGAAGAGAAGAGGGAAAGTCACAGAAGACTAAAGTATGTTGTTTTAATAAAGTTTATAAATAATATGCACATACATGTATGATGAAACTGATTGTTAAGTTAACAAAAGTTAACACAAAATTATCTGAGAAGAACAGACAATGGCAGGAAATATACAGGCAGACACAATTATGTTAAAAATGTTCTACTCTGAAGTAACATGGTAGAATCAAGACCGTGTGTTCCATCAGTGAGAGTGATAACTTAGTTCCATTATATTACATGTACTTATCAAATAATATGTTACTATTTTAACCAATAAAAAGGAAGATAGAATACAGACTATTTTAATTATGTCTCATCGTATGTTTGGTTTCCTCCTTTCTTTGTCTATCAAACATTATTTTAGGAAAGAAAATATAATTAAAACTAAAGTGTTCAAATTATGTTGTGACTTTATTTTATTTGATCCATGAAGCAATGTATGCAATATTTATATTTTATATTGGCATCTTTTGATTATTTAAAATAGTCTCTAGCATGATGAGTTTCTTCATGTCGTCACCAAAGCACTTCTAACTCAGAAAGCAGATGTTAATAGGCTTGGTTTAAATGGTTCCAGGGGACTCCATTGCTGTGGAACAGATCTCCACTATGAACATGCACATGCAGTCATCAGTGACAATGTCTTCTCTACCCCTCTACTTCCTTTCTGAAGATCAGCTTGACCCAGACAGATGTCCTTACAGCTGAGGCACCCTCTTGCTACAGTCTGATGGGATACATATGTATTTCTTTTTACAATAAACAAAGTATGTACCTGTGTGAATGTGTGTACAGGCCTGTGTGCACACTGCAGGCCCCCAGTCTTCTGTTGACTCCAAGCATGAGCTTAATGGCTTCCTAGGCACTTACAGTGCTTTGCTCTATTCGTCAGATATCACCTTATACAGACCTGCTCAGATGAACTGGACTAAGTTAAGATGCCTTTCCTAGTTTATTCTCCACCAGTGCACCCCATTTTTGACTTGACACCATTTTATGATCATTTTACTTTTTTATGCGTATGTGATTATTATCTGCCTTAGTTACAGGAATATAAGTTCCATGGTGAAGAACCTTGCCTACCTTCTTCAGTGTTTGACTTCACACAGCATCCTACAGGGATATACATGGTAAGTTCTTGACAAATATTAACTGACAGTCTGAATCCTTGACTGTATCCCTTCTCTTCTCTTTCCAACCCTAAACACAAGGTATTCTGAATTATTTAGATCCTATGGCCATACCACCCTGATCGTGCCTGATCTCATCTGAATTGTTTGGAAGAAGTCCCAACTACTTGGCTTTTGCTTTGAGCCTGGCTTGCTCTGCCTTGTACCTAATAAACACCTGACTAGGTGCTTATTACTGCTGTTTGGTCAACTTTAAAGCTCACTGGCAGCATCACTCCTGTTGTGATGTATGAATTGCCAACTCCCTGCAAAGTAGGATAAGTATCTTCTAGTGTCCTCACTGCTGCTGTATTACCATCAGCTGATCTACCTATCAATGCCTCATTTCAATTTCAAATTGTGTTTCAAAATTATGCCAGTTACTTAAACTTTTCCCTAGCCTTCTAAGCTCCTGTCAGTAATGATGGGGCTGGGGACTCAGCCACCTATATTTCCCAGATTCTGTTGTCACTGCATCCATGAGAATTTTATCAAAAAGGGAAGTAGGAGGTGACCAGAAAGTGGAAAGAGGGAGATGTCACTTGATCGTTTCTGTTTCTTCTTTCTTCACAGATGAGAAATTGGTTCCAGCCTCAAATTCTGCCAGTCTCTTTTTCGAGCTTTTTTTTTTCTCTCTCTCTCTTCCTTTTGTTCGCCATCTTAGCTCCTTTTCTTTGGGACACTTCTGTCTACTTTCTGTGCCTTTTCAACCTTCTAACATTCATGCAACCTATTCCCTATATTAACCTCACTAACACCTCTACCAAAAATGAGTAAGAAAACAAATGTAATGTCTTATTCTTGACTGAATCTTGACAAATACGTATATCTAGTATTTTCTTCTAATCATCAGAATGCTCCCCAAGGACAAAGTATATTTCTGATTCATTTCTGTGTCCTCAAGTTCTAGGGAGAGAACCTGGCCCAAAGAAATATAAGTGTTGAATAAACACGTTAATGATTGGTCCAGGGAGTAGTATACGAGGAGTTCAACCAAAGCAATGGCGATGAACATGAGAGGGACATCATAACTATAAAGTTAATGAGAAATGAATTTTCATTTCACATCCAAAGAATGACACGGGCATTTTGACATACTCTGACTTTAATTCAAAGGAATGCTACTTTTTCCAAATATTGAGACAGTAAAAATTATCTGGGTTCAAAAATGCTCATTCCTCAAAATTCACTGTAATGCTACCAAATTTCACTAAAAATAGAAACAATCTAACTAGTCCTGGAGTTTGTTAGGATAAAATTTGAACTACAATAAAGGAAAGAAAAGAAAACAATCTACAGGAAAGGAAATAACAGAAAAAGGGTAGTTTTTTCTTTGACTTTTACTGTGGTAAAAAGAATGTAAAGAATACAAATGGTTAAAGGGTCCAAATTTTTTATGCAATTCATTAAGATATGGATCCAGGATTGATCAACAAAAGTTAGTTGGGAAATCTTGGTATCCATTCCTCCTCTTTTAATTACTCTCATCAAAGGGCTCCCCAGGAAATCCTATCAATAAGCTCCACAGTTTTGCTGTTTCCTGAGCCAAGCGTTTAGCTGTCTTCTATTTGTGGGGTAGCTGCTAGTAACTGTACACATCACACACTGCTACACCTATTACCCCAATTCCTATTCCTGTTCATTCTATGTACTGAACTAGTATGGCAAGTTCGACTCTTCCAGATATCACCATGAAGCCTAAGAAACCCCAGAAAATGAAAGATTAAAACTTTACATTTGCAAAATACCTACTTTATTTCTCATCATATAACAGATGATGAGTAAAATGCAGTTGGTGTGGTTGCCCCTGCCACTGTGTTTAGTCATTGTCCCAAGGTTCATACCACAACTCATTACAGTCTAGCTTCAAATGGTATTATATCGCTTCATGTACAGTTTGAAACCTTACAATGGTATGTTTTTACTTCTCTCTTCCTTGATCATTTTTCTATTTTACTCATACATCTTACTTGTAACGTAAAGCCCTATACATACTATTTTTGCTTTTAAATGATTATCTTCCACAGATATGTAAAAATATTTACCCACATAGTTATTTATTCAGTTTCTTTCATTCATTCCTACAGATCTAGATTTCCAACTGCTATTATTTTCCTTCCACATGAAGGGTTTCCATAAATATTTCTCACAGTACACTTTTGCAAGTGATGTGTTCTTCCAAGATTTATGCAACTGAGAAGTTCTTATTTCATCATTATTTTTACTAGTACCTTCACTGGGTATAGGATTCACATAGATTACCATAATCTACTTGGGTTCCTTGCTACCTTGTGCTGAAGCCTCAAAACCTCCCAAGAAAAAAGCTGAGGCAACTGTGGGACTTGCCATTTAGTGTCTCAACTCAGAAATCACCATCTTCCTTGACAAACGTCCAAGTCTTGAAAATTGTTCTCTCATATTTTTCTAGCTTTCTAGTTGTTGAGGGTGGGAAATTAAACTTAGTCCTTCAAAATCCTGATTTTTTTTAAGGCACAGAAAAAAATATATGAGTCAAATACCATCCAAAATGACCATTCGGTTACTTTTGATTAATGAACTATTAATGAGGGGGCTAGAGAAAAGAAGAGAAATAACAAATTAGGAATTATGTTGATTCTTCATCTAAGGAAAATCTTAAGAAACCGCATTTCCTATTTAGCCAATTAACTATAGTGGTCCCAGTGGATTATTTCCATGTCTATTGAAAACCAAGTTGAAGGTAAAATCAAAAAGGAGGAAGAGAAAGGAAAGTAATGATGTTTTAAATGTATAATTCATATAATTTTATACATCTAATTAATATATAATTAAGAGGCCAAAATTACTTTCTAGCCATGTAATTCCATTTGCGTGTGTATCTTTTAACAAAACTATAAAATTTTATATTTTTAGTACACTGGATAAAAACATAAGAACTAACTGAATCATCCGGTTTGTAAAATTTATAATCTTTCCATGTAATTTGGGGTGATGAAATCGAGGGAAAATTTTGATGCAAAAGTGAGAGTGATCTTCAAATGCTGACCAGTTAGAAGAATTAGGTAGTTCAGTTAAATATATTGGGATCTGTTTGATATAATGAGTTCAAGTTTGACTGGATATTAGTACTAATTTTCCTAGAAAATAAAAATTTGCCTTTAACTTTGGAGTTACACTATATCCCAAATCTTTGAAATTTATTCACAGCAAAACAAAACATATCACAGTAAGGTTAAAAACCAGTAAAGACAGGTAAGATACATCTGTTGATTTGATGAGAAAATATCATAACATAATCACACTTCTTGATTAATAATGAAACAATACTTCATATACTGGTTGAAAAGAAAAACCTAGCTATGAAACATTTTTAATATGGTTATATTTTTACAAGAAACATGAGCTTTAATAACAAAGCATTGAGAGATGGTATGAAACATATGGTTCTGAATTAGAAATGCAAAATTAAATTTATAAAATAACCTTGGCTCTAAATAATTTCTTTTTCTGCAGAGATTCAGTCTATATCTGTGTTGTGCAGAAAGGACATCAACTTCATCTCACATAGTCTACCAATCAGCTTGAAAATGCAAATTTTGAGAGATAACAAAGAGATCAGATTGCTTGTAGAACATATCTGATCAATGCTATGAAGTTTTCAATAAAGGTAGGAGTCTTAATCTATAGTATTTCTTTATGAATACCTCTTTAATTATTACATACATTTACATGTATACTAATTCAAGAATAGCAGAATTTCTAGGAAAGATGGAGAACATTACCCAACAGTAAAATTCTTGTTAGTAAATTTCAATTTCATTCCTTAAGACACTCTCTGCATAGAAGACATGGAAGTAGACATAAAGGGTACTCATTGATATAAAATTAAGCTAAAAGATAGTTTGGCCTCAATTATCTTGATATTTTGAGCAAATGCCAGATGGTTTCCTCATTTTTCACTTCCTTTGCAAGAAACAAACAGTCTGTGTGTTTGGGAAAAACTTTGCTTCCATTATATCCCTGACAAATCTCAAAAGTATAAAATGACTTAGACATGAATCATCATGTCTAAGAGACCAGAGATTTAATAGTTTCCCCTTAAAGATGAACTACTGATGGTTTAAAAAAAAAAAGTTCGGCACTTTAAATCCCACAGGATACTGTGTGACCCTTCCCAGATGGAACGTTTATAGCGCATATGACTGGTCCAACCAATGACACTTCTCTCATTTTCTGGGCAAGCTCTCTCCTATCATCAGTGAGCATAGCCCTGGGATGCAGCTCTTTCTACCTTCTTTGATAAGTCTAGGCCCTCATGGGCAGGCTGGCGCCACATCATTTTGCTGCACTTCCTCAATCCATTCTTATAGCAGTTTCTGGGTCAAGGCAGCAGTAGTAAAAAAAAAAAAACCAAAAGGTAAGGATGAAGAGCATTCACAGTATATGCTTTGGCTGTTTGTGGGAGTTGTTTTGTTTTGTTTTGTTTTGTTTTGTTTTGTTTTTGTCACTAACATCATATCCTTAAGTTTGAAAATTTTAATCTGTGCCTATTCTTTTAGTTCTGACAATATAAAACATTAAGTTTCACTAGACTTTGTGTTGGTCGCTTATTTGACTGAGGCACTTACATGCCAAATGATTCTAGTCCACCCACTTTTAGGAAAAAATAAAAATTTTCAAATGAAAATTACAATTCCAGGCTGGTATGCTCCAACCTATAAGAGATCAATAACAAGTAACTCCATACATGAGGCCAGTGTGTTCTATCATCTAGAGGTGAGCTCTGCTTCCTTGGAAGGTTCACCAGTACGTCAAACTGGTATATGAGCACTACAGTAAACTAACACCTGTCTGAAAAATCTTAAAACTAAAACCATCTCTGTCATGCTTCTAGGGTAGTCTTGACCAAATTCTGTTTTAACTTCCTTCTGAGAAAAATCTTGACTTTGCCTGCAGTGCAACCCAGGGTGC
Organism: Cuniculus paca; assembly: GCA_004365215.1. Lineage (NCBI taxonomy): Eukaryota > Metazoa > Chordata > Mammalia > Rodentia > Cuniculidae > Cuniculus > Cuniculus paca. The sequence goes on along the minus strand of RJWT010035430.1, from coordinate 4,638 downwards.
CTCACACTAGGCCTACAACAAAAAGCAGGCTTCTTCACTATCCTAATACATATGCAGATACCACCACCTGGTTCCCAGAGCCATGGATTCTGTCCTTATTCTACAGTAGAGCATAGCAGGTGTATTCTAAGCTTGATAGAATCTCTTTAATATGCTGGCCATTATGCTCCCATCAAAATTGCAACACACATTTTAAATTTAAAAATGCCCGTCTCCTTGCCTCTTTGAAGGAATAGGTTTAAGACTCATATTAAACACCAAAAACTTAAACATTTAAGCAACCTGTATTAATGATGTGGTCCCTTAAAAAGGACATTGCAAGACTAATCCATAGTGATCACTTTTTTTTTATTTGTGACGAAATAGTAATGATGTTTGCCCGTTCTGTAATTCACATTACAAATGTGAATAGTTACCAGGAATACTGCCTCTACTAACCTTTTGTTTTATTTCCTTTTCTACATACTGAGTTAAGTTATTTAACCATTTCCCTTTGTCCATAGCTGCCAGAAAGTTTACACCCTGGCTGTGCCCATAATCATAACCACTGTATTTTAACATTACCACTTTTTTTTCTCCTTAAGCTTCTTTTTTTTCTTTTTAAGAATTCATATTTTATTGTATGTCCTTCTGTAAGCTGACCTGATTTTCTTCTAATAAAACTGAAAATACATCCCTATCCTCACTCCCAGTCCCCTCATCAACCATCTGCATACACACATGTCCAGTGTCTGCTCACACTTACGGTATATGTTCCCTTTCTGTGTTATCATTACACACACTTTTCGATCATCGTCTGTGCACAAAAATATACCATAGTATTCTCTATATGAAATAAAATCCCACCTCTCTTCAAAAGCAAAACTCCTCTTAAAAAAATACCTGTATAAGTTCACTCCTGTCATCCTCTCTCCAGCCCATTCTCTGGTCCCATTCACCCTTGAAATATCACAGGAGCTAGCTTGGGTCATTTACCCTTATGCAGTATTGCTTGACCCAAGAAGTCTTCAGTCTTCAGTCTGCCCTAAAAATAGAGTGTCACAAGTGAAGCATTTACCTCCGGTGTGAATTTTAAGGAGGTGCCAAAAACTCTGTCATTAAAGCAAAAGTTTTAATGTAATATTTTAGATGAAGATAATAGCAAATTCTTCTATTGTAAACAATATGTCAAAATTTTATAAAGACAACATGGTCAAGCTAAGTGTAGCTTAAAGGGAGTAAGGAGAGATGTGAGGATACAATCAGTTTTTGTCTTTATTTAAATGATGTTTTATCAGAGATTTTAAAATTGATTTAAATAGTATAGTAAGATATTAATTACCTGAGCTTCTTGTGTCCCTTTTAAATCTTGCAACCAAGACAAGGGAGTAACTTTTCTTCTCGCACTAGTATGTCCTAATGGCACTTCCTTTTTTTGACCCACATTCTGAATTTGCTTCCAGGGAATCATGTCTCCTTTCTCTTCCAGTCTTGTTTGTCCTTCTTTGATTCCTCATTTCCTCCCACCTCTAACTGTTCAGCACTCAACTCTAGAATGCTTTTTCACCTATATTCATCCCCTATGTGATCTCCCAGGGCCTATGATTTTAAGTATCACATATGCCCTGATAACTCTCAAGATTTCTATCTCTAGCCCAAACCACTCCCCTGAACTCCCTGTTGGGTAAATTCATTTCAAATTTAATATAACCCCTTTCAATTTTCTGATGTTCAATAAAAAGTTATTCCATATTTCCAATCACCTAAGCCAAAACTTTGGAGTTATTTTCCTCTCCCCTTTAACTCTCTCATTCAGCCATTCCTATTAGCTTTATCTTCAAAATATATATAAAATTCAGTCACTTTTCATCCCCATTCTGATCCAAGACATCAATATTTCTTGCTCAGAATTTCATAGTACTCTGTACTATGAATTTGCTTCTCTCCTTTTTCTTCGTTTCCCTATATTTTGTTTCGTAAAAAAAGTAAACAGAGTAATCATTTTCACATGAAAATCTTGCTATCTCCTACACTTGAAACCTTCAGTGGCTCCCCATTTCAACTCAGGATAAAAGCTGAAATTCTTTTTTTTTTTTTTTGCGGCATCAGGGATTGAATTCATGACCTCGCACTTGCCAGGCAGACACTTAGGCCACTGAGCTAAATCCGGCCCCTTGAAATTCTTAAAATAGCAAGCAACCCTGGTTCTCCAAGTTCAGCTGCAATAGAATGAGAATTACCTGCAGGCTTTTTAAAAGATAGATTGCTGCCTCACCCTGTCCTACCCCAAGACTTCTGGCTTAGGAAGCCCCAACTGATCACAAGAATTTGCATTTCTAACAAGTCTGTGGGTGATGCTGATGTGGGGCTGGTCCAGGGAGCCACATAGTGAGAACTATTGATCTACAATAACCTGCATGACCTAGTCCTTGTTGTTTCTCTGAACTCATACTATTACTTCCTTTCTTTATGCTGGTCCAGTCACAATGACTTTCTTGAGTTTCAAGCAAGCTTCTACTTTAAGAATTTGTATCCCTATGTCTAGAACATCCCTCTCCTAGATATCCCATTGCAACTTACTCCTTCAGATCTCTAATCAAATATCCTTTTAATAGGGTCTTCCCTGAACATACCATGTAAAACACCGAACGTATTTCACCCTTACATTTCATAATTTTTCTGCATGAAATTTATCATTATCTTATTCTTTATACATTTATTTGGTTGTTTTGGTTTGTCTTCCTCCACTAAAATGTAAATTCCATGTGGATAGAGTCTTTCTGTACTTAATTTAATGTTAATTCTAGAGTTTACAATGATGTCTGACACACAGGTTTCCTTTTTTTTTTTTTTTTTTTTTTTGCGGCACCGGGGACTGAACTCACGACCTTGTGTTTGCCAGGCAGGCGCTTAGCAGGCTGAGCTAGATCCCCAGCCCTGATACACAGGTTTTCAATAAATATCTATGGATGGATGGATGAGTGGGTGGATGGATGAATAGAAATTAGGAATTTGTCGTCAACCATTCCCATTTATGTTTTCAGGCTGTAGGGATAAAGTGAATCATACTTCACTTAAACATTGAATCCTCCTTTTGCAAGATTTAATCATAAAATCATCTTGATCTGTTTCCATAAATAAATTAATTAATTAATTGACGTTAACACAATGATTAGTATAGAAAGTATTATGGTTTAGACCTAGAATGTTCCCAAGTGTCTCACATTCAGATGTGGAGCCTAGGCAGAAGTAGCAGGTCACTGAGGATTTGACTTGAAAAGCTGTGCAGAATTCTCATTGCTAGCCTGTCCTGTCTCTCTCTGAATCCTGACCACCATGTGGTAAACAGCTTTCCTCTGCCATGCTGTTCTGCTATGCTGTTTGTGCCTTGGAGCCAACCATGGACTGAATCCACCAAAACTGTGAGCCAAAATAAACTTCTCTTCCTTTAAATTGTGGGTGTTGAATATTTTGTCCCAGCAATAACAACGTGACTAGTACAGAAAGCTTCCAAAGCCCCTTTCTGTTTTACCCACATTTCTGACCTCATCTGCATAGAAGCCCACTTAGAGTGACTAAAAATAAAGCCCTTCTACTCTGTTGCCACCTGCTTCCTATAAGTGTAAATTCCATCTGTTCCTATAGAGAATCATCTCTGAGATAGATTTCCTTGAACTATTTTTTTCTCTCACTCTTCTCTATCATTTTATTCTTCACAGAATCACTTGTTTTTCAAATCCATCACCTTAACCATTTGGTCATGACTGCATGCCTAGAATCACTTGTTTTTAATTCAACCAGCCCACTTAGTTCAGGTGTTCATCTTCCCCATATGACTCAGGTAAATCCTGATTAAGAATCTAATTAAAATAATCTTATTTCCTTTGCTAGCAACTTGTTTAGGCCTGTGTATGTCACTTAGTTTCAATATATGAATGTGATCAGTTAGAGATTTAGAGGGCCGGGGATTTAGCTCAATGGCATAAGCACCTGCCTGGCAAGCCCAAGGTCGCAAGTTCAACCCCTAGTTCTGCAAAACAAAAAAACAAAACAAAACACTAAGGGCCAGGGATTTAGCTCAACAGCCTAAGCACCTGCCTGGCAAGTGTGAGGTCTTAAGTTCGATCCCCTGTGCAGCAAAAAAAAAAAAAAAAAAAAAAAGTAAACAAAGAGAATTAGGAAAAATTAACCTCTTAGTAAAGAATCACATGAGATAAAAGACTCTCACACTATTGGACACTGTGCTCTCTACATTTTATGCCTGGGACTCCAACTGTCATCTTTGTAACCCTCAAGGAAGCTAGCCAGTGACAAAGTTGGTGATACCTAAAGAAAAAAATGGGGGAAAAACATGGATTCTTACTGAACCAATCAGCCAATAAATTAACTACACTGGAACCGCTTTTTCTCCAGATTTCTTGGTATGTGGGATAACAGAACCTTCTTATTGTTAAAACAGTTGATCTTGGAAAGAGAAGTCATTATGTGAACCCTCTCTGATACAGACAGCCATGTTCAATAGTAACATAACTGTACAACAATGTTTAAGGAGGTGAAAATCCTAATTATCTTTATTTGATCATTAACTATGTATGAATCATATTATCTCACTGGATACCATAAATTTGTGTAATTAAAATAAGAATAATAAATACAACA
>RJWT010035429.1:0-13464 GCA_004365215.1 Cuniculus paca | reverse complement strand
CCTTTTTTATTTTGGGACAACATCTCACTAAAATACTAAGCTGCCCAGAGTGGGGTCTAACTTTCAATCCTCCTGCCTCAGCCTATCCAGGTGCTGCAATTATAGGTGCATACCACAACATATTATTTATTTTCTTTCATATATTTTATGAAATCTTGACTGTAAGATACCAAACAAAAATAAGGTTGATATTTTATGGTCTAAATTACATATGCCATTTTGATTTTTATTGTACCGTTGATATAACCATTAAATTCACTTTTATATTTTAATGAATTGGCAAATGATAGGAAAAATTAAGACTTTCTTTCCTTTTGAAGCAAGGTATAATCAGAACATAGCAGCATTATCACTTCCTAATTACTATTTTTATAACTCCCACTATGTGCCAACAGTATTCAACATATTATTGCATACTATCCTGGCTGAAGCATAGGGGAGACCCAGTAAACATTAGTTAAATCAGTCTTCACAGGAAAGCACAGATTTCAGGTGACACTTTTATCAGTTTTCTAGGGATGAAAACTGAGCTAAGGAGTCCAGGGTTTCATTTCACAGTGGTCTATGCCCAGGGCAGCTCCACTGTCTGCTGAATGCTCATGGCAGATCCAGGATTTAATGGCACCATGGGCATTTCCACTCACTCTTATGGGGGTGCACCCTGAACACTAGAAGTTACCTGAGGTACCCATATGTCATTTGCTCCCTCAGCATTTGTGACCACAAAGTGAGAGCATACTGGAAACTGCCTCATGATGAAATTACTTAAAAATATTCACCTTGAATGAATTTATTATGGACCTTTCCAAATTAAGCTTTTAGTTGACTAAGGAAAATCTGGTGGGAAAATTCTTTTGTTCTTATGTTTCTGTATTTCTTTCCACAAAGAAACATAACAAAACCTTTTCCTTTCTTGTTTTTCTGCTGAGAGTATATGAAACCCATTAGACTTTGCCATTCAGGTCGATGATTCAACTATAAATCCTTAAAGCTAATTAACTGCACTCTAATGCCTCTTGAAATGGAGTATGTGGCTTTCTCACTGTAACCTAGCTAAATGCTAGAAATATTTCCTTCAATTAGACAATTAAACTGTCAACTAGACAGTTTAATAATACAGAAGACTTTATTAGAATAACGTATGTGACTCACCTATTTTTCTTGGTCTTATTCTGATTTTTAAAAGCAATTTCTTAACTTGGATCCTTCTCAAGTTTTCTCTCTTTATAGTCCAGTGACCCAATGCCACTGAGATTCTTCTATAAATTTTATATTCCTGAATAAGACTTTGAAAGAAATTCTATTATTTTAATACCATCCTTCTATTATAATTAATTTGTTCTATGTTTCAAGATATAATGGACACATATCATTAACCTATGACTACGTGGATATTTCAGTTTATATACATACAGGGAGACCTTTATCCACATTATTATTTGAATACGCTGCATGTTCAGTTTAATGTGTTTTTTGTAGTTTTTTAATTCTTAAAATACCTCTAAAATTTAAGTGCATTTTTGTTTTGTTTTTAGGATTCCAAATACTTAGATTTTTGGTTTTAGTGTTTTTTGTTCTTAAACTTGGAATATTGAGTTCTCATTTTACTGTACTTATGGTTTTATATCTAATGAAATAACATTGAAACGCAAGTGTAGTGAATGATATTTTGGATTCTCTAACATTAAACCATCCTTACACTTCACTAGCAAAAAATCCAGTTTTACCAGGAGGTATAATTTTAAGAATCAAACGGTTTATTCTTTGAAACTCCAGATAACCAATAAAACTGTTTGACTTTGATATTTTCTTTAAAGGAAGATTTTTAGCTATTAATTTAATATTCTGACTAGTAATTGCAGTTATCAACCGTGGCTGGATTAAGAGCCTCCTCGACGATTAGCAAAGCACACTTCAGGGTGTATCCTGGGGGGCCGTGGGCGCTACTTTGAGGACTAACCCTTTCCTCTGGGGAGCCCTCTCCAGCTCTGCCTCCTGGCCTGCATAAGGCGATCAGCTGTGCCCCTCCTTGCCCCCGTGCAATATTTCTACCTTGGAACCAGTCAGCAGGGACTGAATTTTCCGACTTTGAGTCAAGCAAACCTGCCCGTGTCAGGTACTTGGTCCCAGAAAAAAGAGAAAGCAGACCCATCCTAACAGCCCCTTTTTTGTTGATTTCGAGGTACCTGGAAGTATTCTGTGTTTTCATGTTCTTGAAATAGGAGAACTGAAGATTTCTAAGGGGAAATGTGGAAATTTCTGATACTGTATTTCTTAATACATTTAACTTACTATTTCTTAAGAAAAGCTCTCAGCTAAGGAGCAGCTACCAATCTCTTAATAGGTTTCTGTTTTGAAAATGGCTTAATTTTAACAGTCACCTGAACTTGCAAAAGTGAGAAAAAAATAGGGATCTTTATTGTAGACAGTTTCAATATGTTAGTAAAAATTCCCTTTTCCAGTTATCAAAGTTGACTTAATCCATGCGATATTTGTATCCTTTACATCCAGGCAGAACTGGAATATTTTAAAGGCCAGTGTTCACTTCCATAACCTTGAAAAGAACTATGTGGCAAAAAATAGTGAATATTATTGTCTTTTAAAAGCACCCATGTCCTTTTCTTTACTTGTTTAATAACCCTTTGTTTTGATTTAGCAGTATTGATGTAAACTAGGTGAAACCAGCAGCTAATACCATAGAAACAGTATCAGGGAAGTTATTTGAGCTTATTATAAATTATTAATTGTCTTCTGATCCTGAACCAGATACCTAAACTGAATAGACAACTATCAGCAAGAGATACAAATTATACAAATACTGGAGGCACCCAAATGTAGATGAGTTGCTAAGTGTTTTATTGCTATCCAAAATATCACTGAAGAATTCTGCTTAATTTTCTTCATATTCAAAAAGTTGTAGCATCAAAATAGCTGGTCTATAACAAATAATCAGAACTTATTATCTCAAAGTGAATATAATTTTCCTGAGAATTTGTCTCAGGAAATTAACCAGAGATTGTATTTTATGTATTTTTTCTTATAGATTAGCTCTGGAAGAAATGTATTATTATATTTCATATTTTTTGATGTCGAAAATCTCAATAATCTTCCATTTCAACCTTATTTTAAACATATATATTTTATGTTAAAGCCAGGCTGAACAATTACTTACTGTTTCCCTAAACATTCATTATTCTCAGATCTTTATGTATGTGTTTACATTCATATAATGTTTTCTTGTAATTGTTGCTTGACAAATTCTATTCCTTTTAGCTACAGTCCACTCTTCTGTGAAGCCTGCTGTGATATACACAGATAGAAATGACCTCTCCCTTCTTCTAATGATGCTTTTGGTACTACTTTTATGGGACGAGTCTTATCCTATTTCACATTATTTGTACAGTACATCCTTATTTCTTGTATTAGTTTTTTAAAAATTTAGTACCAATGCCTATTTTTCAAAACATTGCTAATCTGTTTTTTATGCATTTGTCAGTGGACAGATAAGTTCTGAATGAATATAGGAATGAATAAGAAGAATGATTATGTTCTGACAGAAGCATAATCACTTTGTTTAAATGATGGGGTTAGATACTTTGTTTGCATATTGTGCAACGTGGATCCTATTAACTCTTCTATCATTACTTTAACTAGTCTGTCTAAAAAAACCCAATTCATCAAGTAAAAGTATTCTACTTAAGGGGGAAAATGAACAAAAGACATAAAACAGTAAAAAGCAGGGCATGGTAGTGCACACTTGTATTCCCAGGGCTCAGAAGGCTGAGACAGGAGGATGACTGACTTCTAGGCCAGCCTGGACTACATAATGAGTTCAAGGCCAGCCTGCATTACAGGGCAAGACCTTGTGTCAAAAAAAAAATTAGTAAATAAATGAAAGAGAGTATGAATAAAAAAATAACTGATCTGTCATATCTTCTTGCAACTATTTTTTAATCATAACTAAAGATGATTAAGAAGCACCCATTACAGAAATTGGCAACTTAAAGGGAGAAAATAAAGGAAGGCAAAAGGAAACTTTTAATGTAAAGCAAAGGTCACTGTACAAACGACTCACTGTATTTCACTGATGGCAGAAAGTGGAAAAATTTTCTTGAGAAAAAAGTCACTAAGGATGGTTATTGTTTATTAATGGTGGGAATTCCTGGTGCCTTTTATAGAAATTTTAGTAAGCATAAAATTCTATGCTTCTGAAAAATCCTGGTGAGATTCTGTCTGAAGTGGGAAGGATGACATCATAATGTGCAAATTTAGTAGACCTAGCCATGGTCAGCTCCATGTTCTTCAATTCATTAACTTTGCCACACAGTCTCAGAGTTTTGAACTCGAAAAAAATCAGATAATTGAACTTGAAAAGTACAGTAAAGGTCTGTATAAAATGAAAGCCATGAAAATGGATGCTCAATTTAGTGGTGTGGCTAACTAAGGTACAAACAGAAAACTTTCATTGTGGATGATTTTGTTACCTTTTATTAAAAATGGCTGAAACTTTTTCTAAAACTTACCTAGCATATTTTACGCTTCAAAGATCATACCATGACAGAATAGCTTCATTTTCATTGGTGCTTCTAGAACTCGCAGTGCATTAGATGTATGGACTCCTAATTTTAAAGTTGTATAGTCTTTTGACATTTAAGCATGATTCCATAGAAATGATGGGGTTAGGTTCCATATTATAAAGGTTCCATATTATAAAGTATAGATCCCATTAACTAAAAACACACATATGCGCACGCGCGTGCGCGCACACACACACACACACACACACACACACACACACACTTCGGTAGAAATCCATATTTGAAAGCAAGGGAATTGGAGATGCTGGAAGGGCGTTGTCTGTTTCACCTGCCAGGGGAGACACCGTTGACCTGCTTGGTGTGGCACGAGTGCGGAGTGCTGATAAACTCAGTTTGTGTCAGTCTCCTGAGCTGAGAAGACACTGAGTCAACAGAACAGAGCTCCAGGAGCATCCCTTATGTGAAGCCCGTGCCCTTCAGAGTGACACCTTTGTCCTCTGGGGCTTATTCCATTGCCTTTAGAAAAGTGATAGCCTGCGCAGTAAAAATAGAACCAAGTCCAATCTGAGGAGGAAAAATAAAGTCATGATGAATCTGAAACAGCAAGCACATTTCTAATCTCCTTTTCCCATTTTAATTTTATTTCTTGGTGTATTGGTATAAAATTAAAACCTTCTTTGCAACCTAATCATTTTATTGTAGTATTATTTTGACGATGATATCTTATATCTCTCCCTATCATTCTCCTTCTCCCTCACAAAATCATGAAGCGTGTGAATAAGTCTCTTTATTCTCCATTCGCAACTTGCAATATGAAATGTTGCCAACTCTTCCAACTTGGCAACAAACCTAGCGTCTTCTCAATAATTCATTTATTCGCTGACAACTGCTCTGACACAAAAAATTGGAATGGATTAATTCAAATAAATGACCACATTTTAACCTTGTTCAGCTATGGGTATTAGCATTCATTTACCTACTTGTTCTGTCTTGTATGTATTCATTTACCCACCTTTTCTGTCCTGTATGTATTTGAAAATTTCATAACAGTGAGTGACTATAGTCTTACCGATGTTTTTATTTGATCTCTGAGGACACTTAGGGAAATGATTTTTTTAGTGGTTTGTTTTGTTTTGTTTTGTTTTGTTTTGTTTTGTTTGTCTTTTTGGTTGTTTGAGACAGGGTCTCACAATGTAGTTCAAGCTGGTCTTCAATTCATGATATAGCCCAGGCTGGTCTTGAACTCACAGCAATCCACCTGCCTCAGCCTCCCAAGTGCTGGAATTGTGGACATGTGCCACTATGCCTAGTGGAAATGATTTTAAAATGTTCCTAAAAAAGTAATTAGCAGAAGTAACCTTTTAGGTATCTTGACATATTGAGACATTAGAGGAAATGGTCATAGCATCCATTCAATGGTAGATTTCTACAAATTCATAGGCACAGTATACTTTTAGGTTTACTGTATCAGTGTTTTCTTATTTATTCTGATATTACTTAAGCATCTACTATGATTTTGTGCTAGTCAGGCAAACTATAGTTTTGAAAATCATAGTTCCTTTAAGTTTGGTTTTTGTGGTTTGGTTGTTTATTTTTGTTTTTGTTTTTGTTTTGAGACAGGCCTTGAACTCACTACATAGCCCATGCTAGTCTTGAAATTGTGGTGATCCTCCTGCCCCAGCCTCCCAAGTGCTGGGATTACAGGTGTGCACCACCACACCTGGTTGTATGTTTGTTCAGGGTCACTGACAAAAAGTTGCAGAGCGGTGTAGCGAATCTTCCTTAATACACAGTGGGAACCTGGTGAAAAGGAGTGACTGACAGGCATTCTGTGCATAACCAAGGCCCAAGGAGAATAAGAGGGCATTGTTGCAAGAAACCACACTTATGTGAAACAAGAAACAAATGCCATATAAAGAAATAAAATATTGTGCACAAATTACTTATCTAAGATGTGATTAAGCAAAAATGAAAAGAAATCGGCATATTATGATGATGTTAGATGTTAAGAATTTCTTTTCAAATGGAAGCAATGAGTATTTTTATATGTTATTGTTATGGTTTATATCTAGATGATCCCTCAAAGCTTCATGCACTCATCGGTGTGGCTACTGGGAGGTGACTGGATCATGAATGTGTGACACTTATCAGTGGATTAGTCCATGGATGAGTTTGTAATACTGGGAGGTGAAGCCTGGTAGGAGGAGGGCAGTGGCAGTGGCTAGGGGCATGGCCTGGCAGGATCCCTTTCCCTGCCTTGTTCTAGATTGCTCTCTGCTCCCTGCCTGCCTGTCACCTCATGAGCTCTTTCTCCTTTCCTGTATCACCCAGCCTTGGAGTCAGCCAAGTATGGACCGAAATCTCTACAAACTGAGCTAAAAATAAATCTGTCCTCCTTAAGAGTTGTGGTATCAGAGATTGTGTCTCAGCAACAAGAAAGTAACTCAGATTTAAGCAGGACACCAGTACATAAAGAGTTAATGGAGCAAAACACCTCTAGATATTGGATGCATTGGATTCAGATTATTGACTTTTTTTTTTCCTAAAACAGAATATGAGATGATGGTAAATGATGGACACTTTACATCCAAATGTATGGCAGACTCACCCCTAATTACAAAGCCCAGTCAGCAGCAAGTAAAATGAGAGAGCTGGAGGATTGTTCTGGAATTTTCTTGGAGCTTGAAGAAGAACAGAAAGAGGAGAAGAAGCTGACCAAGGATGCTTCCTGCTAGTTTGTACTAAAAGATCTGAGTCAGGCAGCATGCACTTCTGGGGCCACCAATCACACGAACTGAGGAGGGAAGGGAAAGATTGATGCTTTGGGCATGAACATATCTATAGAAAAGGAGTGCATGGCAGGAAGGATGTAGGAGGACTGCTGAGAAAGCATGGAGATTATGAATCTAAAGATGCCCAAAGCATAGAGAAGAAAGCAAATGAAGGAAAGACCAGAGGGCAAATGATCTCAGTCCAATCAAAGATCAAGGATAGGGGGGAAAGGGGATTGAGAAAGCTAGAATAGAAGGTAAGGAAGTTGGTGAATGGAGGAGTTGTTGGATGTTAAATTCCCTGGCTGCAGAGCTTTCTGATGGCATCTTCTAGTGTGCCATCTCAAGCATGTAAAATGAACCAAGTAGAGATAGGGGTGACTGAATTTGAAGATCACAACAAAGAGCACGACTGGGAGTTTGGGTAGAACTGCTGCTTGTATGTGGAAACCTTGCAAAATAGCGGGGAAACTGAGAGAGAAAATAGAATTTGGTAAAGGATTATTTCTCAGAGAAAAGACAGCAGGGAATTTAGAGGGTGATAAAATTGAATGCGGTAAGTTTAGAGAAAACAATGCTTTATGTGACAGGGAACCAGAAAAAAAAGCAGGGGTAGCTTGCCCATCCACTGCAGAATGGAAAGGAAAGATATGGCATTGCTATATAATGGAAAGCTACTCAACTATAAAGAAAGATAACCTTGAGACTCTTGTAGGTAAATGGATACAACTTGAGAGCACACTTGTGGGTGAAAAGGTTCAAAGTCACATGGGTGAACATTGTATTGTCTCCCTACTATAAGAAAGTGGGGAAATTAGTGGGATCCAAAATACAAAATAGAGGTTGTGAAGGTGAAAGGGGAAATGTCTCTAGGGGGGAAGGCAATGGCCATTGTTAATCTATTATTCTGTTTTGAAGCCCTGTATTGTTCTCATGGTTCTGTTTAGCTTGGTTTTATTGTTTAGTTTTGTTTGATTTTATTATATTTGGTGGCATGGACAGCTATTGCAAAAATAACAAAATGGATTATAGCAGTCATTATTGACTTCCTATTATCTTGTTCCAAAGTCTTTATTGCTTTACTTGTTTTGTTTTGATTGATTTTATTCCATTTTTCTTTGTCTGATTTTGTTATGTGTGATGGTATAAGCAGCTACTTTGAAGATAAGATGTATCAGGATAGCCTCTGTTGTATTCCTACAGTCTTGTTTGAAGTCCTGCATTGCTTTCATTGTTGTCTTTTGATTGGTTTTATTCTATTCTGCTTTATTTGACTGTATTATACCCGAGGGCATGAGCAGTTATTTTGAAGGTGACAAGAGGCATTATGGTAGCCATTATTGATTTCCTTTCATCTTGTTATGAGGTCTTCTATCATGTTCATTGTTTTGTTTTGATTGACTATTCTATTTGTTTTGTTTGTATTTATTATGTTTGATGATATAAACAGCTACTTTGAAGATAACAAGATGCATTACGGTGGTATTTCAACTGCCTTGTTTTGAAGTCCTGTATTGCTTTCATTGTTTTATTTTGATTGGTTTTGTTCTGTTTTGTTGTGTTTGATTTTAATATGCCTGATGGTATGGGAAGTTATTTTGAAGATAGCAAGGGGCAACGTGGAAACCATTGTTGGTTTATTTTTATTTTGTTTTGAAGTCTTGTATCACATTCTTTGTTTTGTTTTGATTGAACATTCTGTTTTATTTTGTAATTGTTTTATTCTCTTCAAAGTAAAAAAAAATTGAATGGTGTAAGTTTTAAAGGATGAAAGGGGATTTCTTGCATGAATGTGGAAGAATGATCTAGTACTGAAACAGAAATTAGAATGACGTTGCAGTGGCTTTAGGAGTTAGGGTGTGGAACAAGGAATAAAATTGTTTTGAAAGGACCATCACAAAGTCAGTTGTTGGGAGGTCAACCAGGTTTTCATGCAGACCTGGAGGAGAAATGCACAGAGCAGTTGTCACATACTTGGATTTGGAATTTACAATATGTCCTTAAGACTCCAAACAACCATTTTTAAAGCTTTCTGATGCCCTTTCAAGGTGATTCCATAAGGACAGGAAGCACAAATGTGCATGTTTATCTCTTCATCTACCTACCTGTACCAGCTAGGCATCTGTACACTACAAACTCCTTGGGATAAGGAATTGGTCTTTTTGGTTGTGTCCTCGGTATCTAATTCACCGCTTAGCAAATTACAGGCTTTTAATACTTTGCTATCATATGGCAGGTGACCCAGAACATAGACAATGCCTTCCATCAGTTTGCTTCTTGGTTGCTGGTTCTTTTCTTCCAGGAACAAATATGAGTCCACTGTCAGAGCCAACAGCAGTTTTTTCCCCAGCCTATATATCTATAAAATTTATTTGAGATTTTCTTGTTCAGTACATTACTGTGAAACAAGACACTTTCCTGCCATTTGAAATTAGTATTCATTTCTGTACCTTACAAATACTCTCCATGTCTTTTTATATTATGTTATAATTTGTGGATGATTATTTTAGTGAAAAAGTCCAGAGAAAGATCATTTTTTAAAGTCTCATATGCAAAAAGTACAGCATACTTTTTGTTGAAAAACTTGGGTTCGATCTTTCAGCACTCCATCATCATATAGTTATAACATTTTAATGGACCTGGGCTCACATTGGGCATCTATAACTTTCTTTAACTCTAACAACTATTTTTTAAGTTATTGCTGACAGGCATAACTCAGTTAAATCCAGTTGTGCTGCAACTGTAACTATTAGAACTTTGACTAAGCAACCTTAAAACCTACAAAAAAAAAAACGCTACTAGTAAGAGGAGTGATAAATTTTATAATTGTATATGAGGCATTTTTCAGATTGATAATTTCATGTGCTGACAAAAATACAGATATATTTAGCTACAAGTTATCTTTCCTATCACTTGGTTGTAAAACATTGTTCTATTTTCTACTTAACACATGTCTACATTTAACTTCATAGAGAGTAACAATTATATTAATTTCACTTAAATTTCTTGTCTAAATATTAACTGGACTTACATGAATAACTGCTGTTTAAAACATTTGAAATCAGATATTAATCATCACTTATTAACTCAATGAATATTTGTAGAGTGCCTATAATACACAAAACAGTATGCTGAATTTTTGCTAGAACATTATATTTAATTCAACAGCAAAATTGTTAGTCTATATATAAGACAACCATTTGTTTATAAAACTGCACAGAGCTGTTACAGAAAATGTCAATGACTTTTTAATTACCACAATCGATTATGAGAAAAAATATATGTACGCATTGTTTCTTTAAGAACTGGCTGTTCTTAGCAAGATGTGTTCTTTCGGATGTCCCCATCTCTTCTTTCCCTAAGCTGTGCCCCATTGTGCTATTGTGTTCACTCGCGCGTGGCAGACTGCATTACACCAGTCAGCACCTGCTTCTTAGGTATCAGCAAGTGTGGTCTCTGACAGTTTGTGCTAGCTTCCCAGTTCAAGTTAACCCCAAACAAGACAGTACAGTAGATCTCACTGCAAGAAAGATATCAAGAAATGTTTTATATTTTTCCATGCAAAATTTCCACTGTAGATGTGACAGAATTACAAGGTTAGAACTGTACCATGATGAAATACTGAAAACTTGGGTCCATGTTTTTTAACAAAAAGCAACATAACTCTAGTGGCCTCATTTGCCTTGCTATTATTGAAACATGAAATGATGAGTGCCTTGAGGTCAAGGGAGGTTTTATTAAATAAGAAGTGAACTAATGCATCTTAAAACACATCCTACAGGCAAGAAATAATGCCCAGTATTGT
Organism: Cuniculus paca; assembly: GCA_004365215.1. Taxonomy (NCBI): domain Eukaryota; kingdom Metazoa; phylum Chordata; class Mammalia; order Rodentia; family Cuniculidae; genus Cuniculus; species Cuniculus paca. The sequence goes on along the minus strand of RJWT010035429.1, from coordinate 2,350 downwards.
GTAATCAAAGGTAAAAGATGAGACTGTGGAGTGGTGCAAACATGAATTCGAATGCAGTCAACTGTTGGGCAAATAACGTTATCTTTTGGAGGCTGCATTACGTCACCCTGAAACTGCACATAATGTGACCTCACCCGGAAAATAGATATGAAGTGGTCTGTCTTATATTTCACTCCTCCCTTCATTTCTATTCCCTGTGTGTGTTTTGAGTGTTCATTAATTTGAATTTGGCAAACATAATATTGTGGTAGGTAGAATAATTCCTCCCCCACAAAATGAACCTGTCTTAATCCCTGGGTCCTGTGATACATTAAATTATATTACAAAGGGAAGCAGATGTAAATGCTGTTTTAGGTCATGAGACTAAATAAGATCACAAGGGGAGTAAGAAAAGATTAGAGAACAGAGACTCTAGGCATTAAGATGCCTGACAGAGATGGGGGTAAAAGGAGGAGAGAAGGAGGTAAGAAGAATTAGGATGTGTCATGGACATATACCAACTCCCTGTGATGAATATAATTATTTTACAGCAAACATGGATGAATAAAAATAAAAATTAAAACCAAAAGAAAGAAGCCAGGCATGGTGGCACACATGTATAATCCAAGCATTTAGGAGGCTGAGGCAGAAGAATCACAGCAAGTTTGAGGCCAGACGAGGATACATAGTGAACTAAAGGCCAGTCTGAACTACACAGAGAGATTCTGTCTCAATAAGTGAATAAATAAATAAATGGGAGAAACCAGCAAAGCACTGAGAAGGCAAAACTGAGTGAATGCGGTACCCTGCACATCAAGTGAAGCATGTGTTAAAAAGGACAGAGATACTTAATTTCGTCGGTTGTGGTTAAGGCAAGAAAGTGGAGCCTCAGGGAATGACTACAAGATTTAACAATCTGGGGGGTATCATACCCTTGATGAGAATAGTTCTGATGAACCAGTGGGGACAAAAACATCGAAGTGTTCTCAGGAAATAACGGGAAGAGTACATTTGGAGACATGGAGGAAGTATGGGGAACATTTTTGAGGAGTTTTACTTCAGCGAATAGGAGAGAAATTCAGGCACAATGGCACATGTCTGTAGTCCCAGCACTGCGGAGGCTGAAGCAGAAAAACTGCAAGTTCAAGCCCATCCTGGGCAATTTAGGGATTTAGCAAAAATCTTGTCTCAAAATCTAGTAAAAACCAATTAATAGCAACAATTGTGCCACATTGGCGATAATCAACAAAATCAGCAACAGTAATAGAATGGAAGACAAACTGGATGCTGACATACCGTAAGAACTAATAAAAACTTAACAATAGAAAAGAGATCTGTAACTGTAGACACAAATATAGCTCAGTGCAAAGACTCTGGGTTCAATCCCCAGTGAGACAGAGAGAGAGGTGAAAGAGAGATATAGATACAGATAGAGACAGAGAGATATAGAGAGATGATACAGATAGAGATAGATATATAGAGATTGAGATGGATATGGATATATATATATATATATATATATATACAGAGAGAGAGACAGAGACAGAGAGAGAGATGGAGGTAGTGAAAGATATATATAGAGAATATATATATATATAGAGAGAGAGAGAGAGAGGCTCTATAGCAGCTAGAAGACAGAGTAGAGATAAGGGATGATCTTTCTTTTTGAAATATGATGAATATCAATGTATTTGAATGCTGGTGGTATGAGACTCTAGAGAATGAAAAAAATCAATGATGCAGGAAAGAGACAATTGCTAGAGCCATGACCTTGACTGAGAGACAGGTGATGGGATTACCTTAAACTCCAAGCATGGCTAGCTTTTTCACAGAAACAGGAGGAAGCTGGAGGCTAGGGACACAGCCAGAGGTGGTGGGACTGCAGAAGCTCTAAATGGTTGCTTTGGATTTCTCAGGGAAGCTGTTACTCAGCTAAGATAATAAGTAGGAAAACATAGATGCAAAGCACAGTAATGACAAGTCCTTTCTTCTAGGTTTACTTCACTGAATTCTCCTCCTGCTCTGACAGGTTATTCCCAGTGATTGCAGGGCCCCTGAGCAGCAAGGGGGCTGATTCCTGGGTCAGGACATTATCTCAACACTGTCTCTGCATTTGGTTGCTGTTGCAGAGGAAAAAATTCCAGGGTCTCTGACCAAAGAAAAGAAACTCTACGTGGTAGCCTTATAAAATACAGGGCCTGTATTAGCATAACTGCTTCTGAGGAGTGTAGCTATCCCATTAAGATGCTAATTAAGTGCTTGTCTGAGAGAATTATTTGCCCTTCCTTTCTTCCCCCACCACATTTGAAATCTAGTCTCTCACTGCAGCATTTTAATTCATAACTGAGAAAACCTCTGGCATTCCCAAATA
>RJWT010035428.1:0-13463 GCA_004365215.1 Cuniculus paca | reverse complement strand
ACCCCAGCCTCGGGATCTAACTTCCAGGCTTTGGGTGCAGCCTACCCTCTCACTATTTAGCTTCATCCCAGCCACACCAGCAGAGCCCTGGTTCATGACCTCTTGTTTTTCTTTTTTTGGTATCGGGAATCAAATTCACGACCATCGAATTTACGATGATCTGTGTACCTGCTAGGCAGGTGCCAGTGTCACTGAGCTATGTCCCCAGTCCTTGATGCCTACTTTCTCCGGCCACCATCTGCTCATGGGGGTCCCCTGCTGTCCCCACTGGTCTGTCTCCCCTAAACTCACTTGCACCAAAGTAGGGGTGTTGACTAAGTGACGAGTCCCGGTGAGGCAGAGCTGGCCCTCATGGAGGGCACCGGTACATGACAGAGGCAGCTCCAGGGAAGACTGCTGGTGCCTCCTCGTCCATGGGGACCCTTGGAGCCCAGTGCTGTCCATGCGCCTGGCCCTCTTTCCATGTTGCCCTGTGTACCTGCACTGTTGGTTTCCCACAGCAGTGTCCCAGCACCCTCCTGCTGCTGCACCTCCCAAGCCAGGGAGCCCTTCCTCCTGTCTACACACTGCCCTTCCATCCAGCAGCCATCCTGTCCTGTCCCTGGGCTCCAGGCCCCAGGGGCCCAGGACTTGGACTCTCCCATGTGGAGGAGATTGGGATCCCCCACCTCAGCCTCATGCTGACCAATGCCCAGGCTGTGCGAAACGTGTGACTGCAGCCACTCGCTCAGTCCACTGATGACTACGCGCTGAACACCCCACTAGCCAGTCATTGTCCTAGGAGTTGGGGTTGTGGCAGCCAGCAGGAGGAACCCTGGACACTCTTCATGCTACCTTTCTCCCCCTGCCTGCCTGGTGACTCAGCACTGAATTCGCAGTTCCCCCTCAGAGCTGCACCAGCGAACTGGGTGACAGGCACCGTGCCTGGGGATTTTCATCATTTCTCTTGTCTTTCCCTCGTCTGGTTCCCTCTTAAGTCATTTTAAACCTTATGAAACAAAGTTTTATAAACTGCTTGGAAGGTAGGTGTGATTAACCAATCAAAATAAAGCAAGGGTTCTGGGGTTGGTCAAGGAGCAGGGGCTGGGACAGTGGTCACTGTGAAGGAGGGGGATGAGGCCATGAAGATGTCTGGAGTGTGGCTCACTCTCCGTCCTGGTACCCAGGGCAGGGCTGGGGTCTCCCTCCCATATATAGGTTGCCTCATACCAACTGGCTGGGCTGTATGGAAAGTCCCTGGGGCTGGAGGGCACAGCGCTGTGTCCTCTTCCTTGACGACTACACACCCCCTCTCCTGAGTGACCTTGGTAGATTGCTCCCTGTTATGGTTTGTGTCTGGATGTCCCCCCAAAGCCTTATGTGGTCATGGGTGGTGGGCCTTTTGAAGGCAGCTTAGTCTAGCGTTTGCGCTTGGTTCATTGTCTAGTGCTGGGACTGGTGGTGTGAGTGCGGCACCCGCCCAGGGGTGGGTGGCCTACATACAATACAAGGGACAGAAACAGTCTTCTCAGCAAGTTCTCCCCTTTTTGCTCTTGTTGCTTTTGCTGTCTTCCGTCACCATGAACTCTTGTCCTCTGCCTTGGACCCAGCTGATTATGGACTGAAACCTCCACAAACTGTGAGCTAAATAAACCTTTCCTTCCTTAATTTTGGGTGTCAGGCATTTTATCTGAGCAACAAGAGAAAAGTAACCAACAGGCTACCTGTCTTGGGAGCCCTGGGCTGCCTCATTTGAGGCTGGAACAGATGGAGCTCAGCTACTGTGTTGCACAGATGTGTACAGAGTGCTGGGTCACCTGCCCAGCCCCAGTCTCAGCTGCTCAAAGAACACCCCACGTGACTCCACCTGGCTTGGTTGATGTGAACCCCCACCCAGGGCCAGCCAGGGCTCCGAAGCTCTGGGATGCTCAGGACACTTCAGATGAAACCAGTCACGAAGGCTTCCTTGGGGAAAGACTTCCGGGGCATTGCCACTCGCCTTGGGCATGGTTCCAGCCAGACCTGGCCCAGCAGGCACCAAGGGGTGACGTTTGGTTCAGCACTGGCATAGGTAGTGCTGTTGTACGTGAAGTCTGCTGAGGGTGTGGGCATGTGCTGGCCTGTGCAGAGCAGCTGCTGCTGTCTCACGTCTGTCGGAGGTCAGCCAGAATGGGCAGCTTAAAAGGCATCACTTCCAGGACTTGTGGAATTCATGGTGACTCAGGATAAAACAGTGAAACGGGACAGAAGACTTGGGGCTGCCCCTCAGCACTGTGCCCTTGGGCAGGTAACTTCCCTCTCTGGGCCTCAGTTTCCTCTCAGATGACATCTGAACTGCTGGGGACCACAAATTCACAATGGCTAATTTTGCACATTTTCCTATGAGAGAAAATGGAGGTTTGGGATGACTGGTGCCACCCGTCTGGGATTTCCCATTGACTCGTCTACGCACAAGATCACCTATGCTCTCTTGAGTCAGAGTCTTTGAATGAATCGTAATCCTTTGCTAGCCCCACTGATCACTGTGCACACCTAGTAAATAGTGACCGCTTTGGGAGTGGAAGAGAACTGATCCAGAGACATTGACTTCTCAGCCATTAATGCAATACTATCCTTGTCTCTGTTTTTTATCTTTCTCTCCATATTCTTAAGACAGACAATTGGAACTCTTGGCCAGGCTCCCGATATTTGGTGCCCAATGTGACCAGAACACATAACCTTCAAGCCGCAACAACCACTATCAAGGTGTTGACAATTCACCGGACCTTGCATGACCAAATTAAAGGTAAGTGGAGCATTTTACTAATTATATAGCTCAGATGCAATTAGCAAATAGAAATCTGTTGTAGGAGTTTGTTCATCAAAGGTAACTATGGGGCAATCGTATTCTTTATCTGCTGCAGAGAAAGAATTTAGCTGATTGTTTATGAAGCTGTTAAATGATGCAGATATTAGTTTCATCAAAACACATTTTTAGATTACTCTGTCAGATACCTAAATGCTATCCTTCCTTTCCCAAAGCAGGCACACTTGATAGGAGAGTTTGGGATAAATAGGTGAGAGTTTTTATGCAGCTACAACCCAAGATAAAAAAACCCACCCCAAAACCATAGCTACATATAACCTGATGAAAGTGGCCCTCTCATCACTGCAACATAACTTAGAAAAAAAAAGCAGACCAACAGTCAGTTACCATTACAATACACTCTACCTGTGCTGACAAAATGATTATGAATGAGGCAAATAAAATGGAAAAGAGCTCTGAAGTTAGCATAACAAAAAAGCCAGAGTACCATGATGATGTGACTTCCAGTGGGTTGCTGGAGAAAAACAAAGCATGTTTTAAAAAATAAAGATATCAAATATATTCATTTTTACAAGACATTCATAATGAAATCCAAAACTTTTCCACTTTACTCACACCTTCAGATTGATTCTTTGCACCCCATTTGGAAAATAATGCTTCTGCTGCTGTGCTTCCTACAGTACCCCCATCTCCAATTCCAAGGACTCAGATCAGAAATGATCCCCCCTTTCCCCCCCAAGGAAGCCAAAGAGTAGTGACATGAGACTATATCCACAGGCATTATGCTTGCCAATCATAGAAGAGACAGAGCTAGAACACCCAGCTTGTAAACATAATATGCACACAGCTTTTAACCTTTCACGCTTGAAAGAATTGAGGCAGAATGTGCTTGATAATAAAGTCCAGGGTGCGTATACTCTCGGTTGCTTAGATAACATAATTCAAGGCTTCCAGATGGTGCCAGGTGATGTAACCCATCTAGCTTGCACATGTCTATCATCGGCACAATTCCTACATTTTGAATCACATTTAAAGGCACTCATTTCAGAACAAGCTCAGAAGAATCAAGATAGCAAGGATGAAAACTTACAAGCTATTACTCAGGAAATGTTATCTGGCACCGCAGATATGCAGACTTAAAGGTTCAAGCACGCACCCTGCCCCTTCTTTTCACACAGTGCAAAGAACTACTACCTCGAGTGTGGATTTCTGTCCCAGAAGATGGTACACCCAATAAGTCATTTACCCAGATACTCCAAGGTCCTACAGAAACTTACACCCAGTTTGTAGCTAGATTGCAAGAGGCTGTAAATAGATTTCTCATGACAATGCAGCTAAAATGCTCCTTCATCGATTAGCATATGAGAAGGTCCAGGAGTGTAAAGGAGCCTTAGCCTCAGTGCTTCATACTAATGACTTATCTACTTACCTACAAGCATGCCAAAATATTGGATCTACCACTCACATTTCTGCACTCATGGCACAGGCTATCTCCCAGCATCTTACCCATAAGGCTGATGTGATCAAATGTTTTAATTGTGGCAATGGAGGACATGCTCGCCACCACTGCCCAGAGCCTATAAAGGCACCACCTCCCTCAGCTATGCATACCATTACTAGACCAGGCTCAAATTTACCGTGTAATCTGTGCCCATGTTGCATGAAAGGTTTTCACTGGGCAAAAGACTATAGGTCTAGATTTCATAAGGACGGCACAACCCTGCTTCAGGGAAATGGAGAATCGGCCCTTCCCTGGGATCAGGTGTAAACACAGGGGACAGTATCAAATGGTGTCCTGCGAGTCTCCCATGCACAGTTGAACCAGTTACATCCGGTCCAAACCAAACAAACATCAGTTCCTCTGCTGGGATGAGTACAAGGCAGGACATTAAATCCCTCCTGCAAGGAACCACCCAGAGTGGGACATTAGATTTACCAGCAGCCCCCTACATTCATTTATTGGGGGGGAGAAACCAGTTTTAATTCCCACTGGAATCTATGGGCCACTGCCAGAGGGGACCATGGGATTAGTTATTGGAAAATCAAGTTTAATCTCTAAAGGAGTTACTGTAATTGTTGCTATAATAAATAGTAATTTTCATCAAGAAATATCAGTTGCAGTGTTTTCCACCGACATTTGGGTGATCGAACCTGGTGATCTAATTCTCAGATTATGCTCTTTCCCACAACTAATTCTTCTGGACTATTACCTGCCTCTGTATGTCCCCAGAGGTGATAAATCTCTTTACAGGCTATTATTTTGGAACTTTTGATTCAGAGTTATTTATGAGAAATTAAGCCCTAAAGAATAGAATTAGAACACTTTCATTTTGTTTCACTCTCTTTCAAAATGTTAAAAGTAGTCATTCAGATTCTTTGATTATTGGTTTAATTTTCTGTTTGACAGTGCAGCTGGAGTCAAGCATAACTTCTGTTGCTAGAGGCAAGTTTTGCTAAGGATTATAGATTCAGCCTGGGAAGATTCTCAATTTTGTCTTTTTTGCACCTGAATGGTTAGGATTTGGTCCTTGTGCCATACTTGGAGTCACTCTTCTGTCACTTCTCACTGTCCTGGCCTTGAGAAATAACAATATGCAGCAGTATTTAATCCTAGGCAATTCTCTCCCCCATAGACAAACTGCCAGAATGGTAAGTTTTCCCTTCTTTGGTCTCTTTCAGAGACAAATGGATCTTCACTTATCTCTGGGTAATATTCAGAAACAGGTCTAGATGTAATCCTGAAGCTCTTGAAAATAAATGTATAGGTTTTAATCCAAATGTGTTTGCCTTTTAGTCCTTAGGCAGAACTGGAGATTAACTCCTCGCCTCAAGAATGATGCTGGCTGGTTTTCATAGCTCAAGGCAGGCTGACTGATTTTTGTAACATGGATAGGTTCATTGATAGAGCAAAACATTCCTAGGGAACCTTACAAATTTAGTAACAGTTTTAAACAGAAGCAGGCATTTAAAAACAGGCACAGCCCCAGTCCCCAGAGGACTGCCTCTCCCCATGATTTCTCTCCAGAATATCTTGTGAGCCGGCCACTCTCAGAGATAATCTCTTTATACACACAAATCTGGCTTGCTCACCCCCCAGTTAGTTAAAATTACCATTAACAGTCTGTCCCATCAGCGGAAAGAGTTACATGTGACTATTAAAACTGCAGTTTGGATATTCCAGTCAGATAAATCATCAACCTAGAGCACATCTTAAAAAGGTTTTATTCTTTCTAATTCTTATTGCAAGAGATCTCGGTTAATTGACTTACAAAAATGTCCCAACTAGTCTATTTATACTTACAAATATGAAAACTATTAAAGTCATTGTAATTCAAATTGGCCAAATATATCTTGAGTGCACTCTGATTTTATAAACTGTTTTGTGTGTATTTGTTTTGTCTGTCTGTTCTGTAAACAGCTGTTATATTCAAGCCCCAAAATAATTTTTTCCCTTTTTTGCAATTTTGAATATTTGAGGGACCTTCAGGCTTGGGGAAACTATTGGACAGGATTCCAATGGATGAATAATGAAGCAGCTGCCTGGAGAAATTTCTCCAGTCCTTGTTCATTAATTGGGAGCCCCAATAATCTCCACAGCCTTATGGGTGACACCCCAGTAAATTTTCTTAAAATATACTATTGTGATATGTTCACATTGGTCATTGCTGAAAGATTAAATTTTCTAGACAATAAGGTTCTTATTTAAAGGTGCCCTGGTACAAAGGTTTTCATGTAGCTATGACAATTAATTGTTACTAACCTCATGATGTATTAAATGTATTCATGCCTCCAGATGTACAGGTCTCCCAAATTGTAAAATGGGGACTATTTATGCTAATAGACTCTTGTTTCATATTTGGACCTCTGCCAGTAATGAGAACTTGTGAGAGGTACACTCCACTAAAGGTGAACAAGTTAGATAAAATCTTCCTATGTAGGAGATAGGGATGACTGACCAAAAGGGTTATTTTATGTCAAAATGGAAATTCAGGTTGTTACAAAAATGTCATAATTGTCACGATACAATAATATGTATGGTTTTGATTTCTAATTTTCTGTGTAAAATATGTAAGTGTTAACATTCTATAGGGATTTAAATGCTAGAATATCCATGGTTGATGAAAAATAATGGTTCTATTTTAGGTTCTAAGATGCCTGATATGCAGATAAGTAGTAATGTTTAGCTTACTGCCTTATTACACTGCAATATTACCAATCTTTTCTTCTGGATGTTCAACTGAGATTTGGAGACCAGAAACTAGAAAGATAGACAGGCTGAGAGGACAGCCAATATTTTGGCCCCAGGCCCTCTGAGGTCAATGAGGACCCACGACATAAAAGAACCTCTGCTGCGACATCCTAAACCTGGTGAGTCCCTGATCTCCTGATGAAGGAGATTATGGGCCCACAGAGGAGAGTGATCATCAGACCATAGTGTGCCTAAGGAGAGTCACCAGGAGACAAAAGCCCCCCAAGCTTTCATGGAAAGCAATTTGGTCACACAATGGCCGTGACTCATTCAGACGGTTGACACTGACAGATGTACTAAGAGGTGCTCTGCATGGTTCCCAGGTAAATCCTGAGGAGACTTAACTGACCTTGCTAGATAGCAAAGAAGTTAAATTTTATTAACATGGGTCTCACTTTAGCTTGGTCTTAAACACCCAGCAGGAAAGTACATACAAAAGATGTATATCCTATATGCTATTTCAACTGCTTCAATTATAAAAACAAAAAGTGGGAGAGACTTTTGGAAGATGGCGAACAGTAAGCAGCAGAGTAAACAGCCTCTCTGAGGGTCACCATCCAGATGATGGAATATAGCATCGTGGGCAAGACAAGAAGGAAGGAAGTGGGTCCCCTGGACCCAGGAGGAATCTAAAAAGTGTGAATCGAAGCCCACACAGAGGGTAAAAAAAAAAATTTAAATGAAGAAAGTGGTGGCTGGCGGAGCCTTGATCCAGAGCCAGAATCACTGCGTGAGAGGAGTTATTGGAACCTGGGGACACAAGGTCATGGTGACAGTGGCAGCTGGTGGCCCCAGAGGCCTCTGCAAAGAGACATGGTGGTGGAGGGGGGTGGCAGTGGAGGGGAGCAGTGGATGCAGAGGACTGCACTGGCTGGCGGTGAGTGCAGAGGACTCAGTCCTCCGGCAGGAGAAAGCCATTGACCGGGAGCCATTTTGGAGTCAGGCTGGATAAGCCCAGAACCAGAACTGCTGCTGGCTTCCTCCAGCAGCTCCTAGCTGTGTACAGACCTGTAGAAACTGCTTGGACTGAGTCTCGCCCCTGTGCGCATTCCAACGGCTGTCGTGGGCCAGTAGCCAGGTCTGTCTGGAGACGGAGGTTCCTGCTGATAGCCACCTTAGATCCACAGGAATTGGTCAGCCCCACACCCACATGCACTCCACCAGCCATTGCGGAGCCAGTGTAGGTTGGGGAGGGTGACAGACAGACCTGCACCAGCACACCCAAGGGCCACCATTAGATGCCCATAGCCAGCACTAGCTGGAAGAACCAAACAGCCTCGATTCAGAGTAATTTCAGCCAGTGTGGGAAGTGCTTGGGACCCCACTACCCACCTGCCCAGAAGAACCCAGGAACATGCAAGATGAAGAATCAAAAGGCAGTCTCTAGCCCCCAACCCAAGCAGTGCAAGTCCAGGAGATGTAAACATGGAAGAGATTGGGAGTCACACACCTGAAATTTCTGAAGTGATGGCAACTGAAGTAAAGAAACAACTTCATGAGGCTATAAAAGAAATTAGAACGGAAATACTATCTCAGGTAAAAGAAGAAATGAAAAACATAATAAAAGAATTGCTAAGCAGCTCTAAAGAAGATATAGCTAAAAAAGCAGACGAGCACAGGACAATGAGGGAGACCTTGAGTGAACAATATAAAAAAGATTTAGAATACGCAAAACGGATTCAAAGAGATTTGTAGGAAATTAAAAACCCCATTGAAAGCTGGCAAAGATGCTTGAAAGAAATTGAAGATAGACTTTCAAACCTTGAAGACAGGTTTGCAGTTTGTGATCATGAAAGGAAAGATCTCTTGAAAATAACAAGGAACCAGGAAGTAATTCAATGGCTGCAAGACAATGCAAAGAAACATAACTTAAGAATAAAAGGTATGAGTGAAAAAGTAGGGGTCAACACAAAAGCCATTAGTAATATCTTTACAGAAATAAGTTCAGAAAACTTCCCAAGCATGGGAAAAGGAAGTGACATTCAAATAAGTGAGGCATATAGAACTCCAGCTAGCCATAACCAAAACAAATCTACACCCAGACATATAATAATCAAGGTCCCAGAAATTCAACACAAGAACAGAATATTAAAAGCTGTTAGAGAAAAGAAACAGATCACCTATAAAGGAAAACCCATCAGAATCATGACAAACTTCTCAACACAAATCATTGAGTCAAGAAGAGGCTGGAGTAAAGTATTGCAAGTCCTGAAAAAAAACAACTTCTAACCCAGATTGGTGTACCCTGCAAAATTAACTTTGAAAATTAATGGAGAAATAAGATACTTCCATGACAAAGAACAGCTGAAGGAATTCATGACCACCAAACCAGACCTACAAAGAATACTAAAAGATATTCTAGACAGAGATAAAAAAGGCCACGGTCCCAGGAATAGTGGCAGAGGGGGATCATCAAGCCAGTAGACAATTGAACAGAGGGGAAAAGTAGGGAGCCAATGGCAGGAAAATAACATGGCAGAGACGAGCCAGTATATGTTGGCCATAACTACTAATGTAGATGGCCTCAATTCACCAATAGAAAGAAACACAGGCAGAGTGAGTCAGGAGACAAGATCCATCAATATGTGTTATGGCTTGTATCTAGGTGGCCCCTGCAAGCCTCATGTAGTCATGGAAGTGGCTGAATCTAGCATTTGTGATTGATTCATTGTCTAGTGCTGGGATTGGCAGTATGAGTCCTGCACCCGCCCAAAGGTGGAGCCGACAGACAATGTAAAGTTGAGAAGGAAGTGTGTTTTTCCCTCTTTTGCGCAGTTTGCTGTTGCTGCTTGCAGCAGCCATGACCGGCTGCCCCTCAGCCATGCAACCCTGCCTTGGAACCAGCTGAGTATGGACTGAAAGCCCCAAAACTGTAAGAAATAAACCTCTCCTTCCTACACTTTGGGCATCAGGTATTTTGTCTCAACAATGAGAGAAAAGTAACCAAGACAATATGCTTATACAAGGAACACATTTAACTTGAAAGAAAATTCATAGACCGAAAGTCAAAGGAGAGAGAACAATGCTCTATGTGACAGGGAGCCAGGTAAAAAAAAGTAAGGGTAGCCTGCCCATCAACTGCAAAATGAATAAGAAAGACATGGCATTTTATATAATGGAAAGCTACTCACTATAAAGGAAGATAACCTCAAGCTTCTTGTAGGTAAATAGATACAACTTAGAGCATGCTCATGAATGAAATGGTTTAGAGTCACATGGGTGAATTTTGTGTCGTCTCCATAGTATAACAAACTCAAGGAGTTAGTGGGATCCAAAATGCACAATACATATTGGGAAAGTGAAAGGGGAGGAATTGTCTAAAAAGGGAAGGCAGTGACCATTGTTAATCTATTATTGTGATTTGAAACCCATATTGTTTTCATTGTTCTGTTTAGTTTGGTTTTATTCTGTTTAATTTTATTATATTTGATGGCATGGACAGCTATTTCAAAGATAATAAAATATATTATTGTAGCCATTGTGGATTCTCTATTATCTTGTTTTGAAGCCCTGTATTGCTTTCATTGTTTTTTTTTGTTTTGTTTTGCGGCACCGGGGATTGAACTCATGATCTCACACTTGCCAGGCAGGCACTTAGGCCACTGGGCTAGATCCCTGGCTTGTTGTTTTGTTTTGATTGATTTTACTACATTTTGTTTTGTTTGATTGTATTATGTCTTAAGGTACAAGCAACTACTTTGAAGACAACAAAAAGCATTATGGTAGCCAATGTTGTTTTACTATTATGTTGTCTTGAAGTCCTGTGTTGCTTTCATTGTATTGTCCTTTTACTGGTTTTATTCTGTTCTTTTTTGTTTGATTTTATGCCTGATGGTATGGGCAGTTATTGTCAAGATAACAAGAGGCATTATGGTAGCTATAATTGATTTCCTTTTATCTTGTTTTGAAGTCCTGTACCATGATCACTGTTTTGTTTCGATTGGCTCTATTCTGTTTTATTTTGTTTTGCTTTATTCTTTTCAAAATAAAATTTAAAAAAAAGTGGATATGTTTGGGGCTGAAAATTCATGATGGCTAATTTTGCATATTTTCCTATGAGATAAAATGGAGGTTTGGGATGACTGGTGCCACCCATCTAAGATTTCCCATTGACTCTTCTAAGCACAAGATCATATATGCCTTCTTGAGTCTGAGTCTTCTGATGAATTGTAATACTTTGCTAGCCCCACTGATCACTGTGTACACCTAATAAATAGTGGCTGCTTTGGGAGTGGAAGAGGACCGATCCAGAGACACTGACTTCCCAGCCATTGATGCAATATTATACTTATCTTGGTTTTTTATTTTTCTCAGAGGGTAATTCAGACCTCCACCCATGCGTCAGCTGGGACAGTGCACTGCCTGCTCTACAACCTTCCATGGCTCCCCACTCCCTAAACTACTGTCCAGTTCCTTGCTCACAGTGGCCTCTGATTTTCCCACTGTCTTGCATCTCACTCCTGTGGCACATTCATTTCTCTCCTACCAAGCCACAGGCCCGTGCTTCCAGGCATCTGTTGGGCCTCAGTCTTGGCTTATTCGGCCCGAGCCCAGGACCCGTCACTCCCCCAGCACCGACCTACTCAGCTCCAGAGACGCAGATGGAGCCCGCTGCCTCCACTGGAAGCCTTCCTTGGTTCATCCAACCAGAACAGCCTGCTCTTCCCCTTGCCTGAGCCTCTGTCCTCAGCCGTCATTCACTGCTCGTTTCCTCTCACACGTGGGTCAGGTTTTGGCCTGGTGCTGGGTTCACCATGATCCAGTCTCTGGTCATCATAGTGACTGCAGGGGGGAGGGGAGTACTCTCACTTACTGCTCCCGTGAGGCTCTGGGGTCGGCCACGCACATGTGCACACAGGAGTGGCACATGGGGCGCGTGTGGTATCTGAGCATGGTGATAAGTGTGTGCCACCACCACACTGCCAGTTCCTCTGCGGGCCACGGCACAGTGTGCATGCGTGCACACTCGGGTGAGGGTGTGGCTGGGCGTGCCTCTGACTTCAATGCGTGAGGACACAGGCTTCCACAGACGCACGTCCGCCATTCTGCTGAGTCAGGCTGAGCCCAGGCCTTTCTCTGCTGTGGGGTTTCCTTAAGATACCTCTCGGCTGGGGCTCCAGAATTCCTGCACCGGCAGGGAAGGGAGAAGGCAGCTTGGGGAGAGGGTAGCGGTCGCCGTGGATCCATTAGTAGCTTTGGACGTATCTGGTATGGTTTACGTCTAGGTGACCCCAACCTCAAGAGCACACAGGCAGGGCTGTGGAGGGGACTGGCTTATGGGGGCATTACGGCAGATGCACTGGTGGAAGGGGAGGCTGGGTTAAAGAGTGGGTCCCTGTGGGAGTGACTGGAGGGGTTCCTCTCCCACCCAGCTCCCCTGTGGACTCCCTCTGTCCACCGTGCTGTGAGCGGCTGTCTTCCGCTAGCATCCCCAACTGATCATGGACCGAGCTGTGAGCAAAAAGAAACTTTTCCTTTAAACTGTGGGAGCTGGGTTAGTCCCAGCGATGAGAAAGTGACTGTGACAATGTCCATTGTCTGCACCAGGAGTGGGGATCTGGTGGAGCAGGAGCTCTGAGGAGGGTTTACTGGATAAAATGCAGGATGCTCAGTCACATCTGTGTTTTAGAGAAGTAGCAAATACTTTTTTTTTGTAGTATGAGCTATGTACCATATAATATTTGGGACATGCTACTATTAAAATTACTTGTTTATCTGAGATACAACTTTCACTGGATGCCCCACATTTTTCTTTGTGAAATCTGACAACTCTACCCCTAAGATTTCCCCAGGTCCCTCCCCGCACCTCCTCCACACTGCTGGAGCAGGACAAGACTTGTGAGCAGCCAGGTGTGGCTTCCCATTTGACAGGTGAGAAAACTGAGGGCCAGGGACACGGAAGTGACTTGGCCTGGGTGGAGAGCGATTCAGCAGCTGAGCCACAGTGGACTCCTGCAACCCAGCCTGCCCTTCCCACCACCCCTTAGAGACTGAAGGGTGAGAATCTCATGCTGCTGAAACCGAGCCTTGTCACACATGCACAGACCACGACCTCCGAAGACATTTGACTCAGCCTGTCCTGAGGCAACCTGTGTCTTAGCCTCCGGGAAGAACAGAGGACAGAACAGCTGCTCTTCTCTTGTCCTCTGGAGGGGCCTTCCTGGCTGAGCATGAGTACCGCCAGACCCTGCCCTGCTGCCTGAACCTCCCAGGCTGAGTGTCGGGGGTGGCAGTGGCCCCAGCCAAGTGATGCCCCTCTCCAAGCCTCAGTTTTCTCAGCTGTAGATTGGCACCCAGGGGCAACTAGCCTGGCTTGCTGGGGTAGATGAAGGAAAGTGGCCCACAGGTGGCACCCACGACCCAGGAAGAATACCCTTCTCCTGTGACCCATGTGCTACTCCCACACTGCATCCACCACAGTGGCAGTAT
>RJWT010035427.1:0-13474 GCA_004365215.1 Cuniculus paca | reverse complement strand
GCACCAAAATTCTAACCGTGGAATTACAGGTGTTTGATCACCTCTTTTCCCTTTTTAATCTTTTTTCTCTTATAACAACCACTTCTAGGATTGCCCTACAGGACCTGTATACACAGGATTTTACTCTGAGGAAGGACAGTGTCCTTTGCAGAGTTTTTGGTTGGGGTTTGAAGCCTTTCTTTCTCTTTCTTTCTTTCTTTCTTTCTTTCTTTCTTTCTTTCTTTCTTTCTTTCTTTCTTTCTTTCTTTCTTTCTTTTTCTGAAGTAAAATTCACTTAACACAAAATTAACCTTTTATCCCAGCACTCTGGAAGACTGAGGCAGGAGGACTACATGTTTGAGCCCCGCCTGGGCAACATAGCAATTTATTTAGTAAGAGAAATCCTTCTCAAAACTAAAAAGAAAGAATTAATAGCAGGCTAGAGATAGCTCAGTGGCAAGGTCCTAGGTTTAATCCCCAGTACTGAGACTTAGTTCAAACTGAGGGCTCAAAGAGCCTACAAAATTTATGACCTTTAAAGACTTAAAAAAAAAATCCATGTTCTCTAAATCTTTAGGAGGAATGTTTTTGTTTTTAGACGGTGATGGTTCTACTTCTCCTGAAAATGTGGCTTAATTTGTCTTGAGGACACTGAGGACTATCTAACCAAGCATAGGACTTTCTCGTTTTATTATGGCTGCGATGCTCCTTGCCAAATTTGAGACACACATCTTGTGCTGGAGGATTGGAATAAGGAGGCCACAACTCACCCAGTTCTCATCTTTTTGTCTTCTCTTTTCTTTTTTTTTTTTTTTTTTTTTGAGACCAGGACTTCCTGTGTAGTGCAGAATGGCCTTGAACTCGCTTACGTAACCAGGTTGGCCTCGAACTCTGTGATCCTCCTGCCTCAGTCTTCTAAGTGCTGGGATTACTGGCATGTGCCACTATGCCTTGGTTTTTTTTTTTTTTCCTTTGTTTAATTTTGCACTCTGGGTGGTTGGATAGGGAAGACATAGCATGGAACTGTTCTTTGATCTGTCTAATCCTAATAGTCTCAGAGAAGCTGGGTTTCGGTCTGAGCCTCCTCACCTGCCAGCCTTTCCTGTGAATTTAACATCCCTGCTCTGAGTTTTGTGTGCACTCTGCATTTCCCCTTCCCTTCCAGCATAGGAAGCAACATTCCAGAAATAGGGCAGCATGGCAGCATGCCCCGTGTAATTAAGGATGATTTATTTCCCCGTTAAAGACACCAGGCAGTGTGAGGTTTTGCTTTGAGTTCATTCAGATCTCTGAGCTAAGGCTTGTAAAATGATGCCTGGTAATTAGTGCTGCGTGGAGTCGCCGCTCTAGCCCTGGCCTGCACAGGTTTAATGAGAGACAGACAGTTTATGACACTTTATGTTGGGACTCTGGGTCCCCTTTTTCTGAGCCCTTTGTTAGCTGGGCTTGGTGTGCACACTTGTAATCCCAACACTTGGGAGGCTGTGGCAGGAGGATTGCCGTGAGTTCAAGGCCAGCCCGGGCTACATAGCGAGACCCTGTCTCAAACAAAACAGAACACCAAAATATGCATACATACATACATACATACATACATACACACCATCATCGCCTGTGCTTTGAGGTTGAGAGAATGGGATGTTGGAGCTGAGGAGGAGGTTGCCCAGGGGCAGGCCTCTTGCCATCTTCTACCCACTGCTCTGTAGCACTTAAAACCTCCTCATAGCCTGTCTCCTTTGGGTCCTAGCAGAGCCACAGTTGTGCTAGCTGTTTTATTCATCTGTGTTTTTCAAAGTGTCAGTTGCCTTTCTCCCCCTTTTTGAAGTTGAGGACCCTATCCAAAAAAATCAGAAATCCAAAAATGTTCCAAAATCTGAACCTTTTCAAGCACCGATGTGATGCCCCAAGTAGAAAATTCCACACTGTGAAACTTACTTTCATGTACACAATTATTGGAAGTATTGTATAAAATTACCTTCAGGCTGTTTGCATATGGTGTATATTAAACATAAATGAATTTCATTTTTAGACTTGTTTCTGGTCGTCCCCAAGATATACCTTGTTATGTGTATGCCAATATTTGAAAATCTGGGGGAAAACAATCTAAAATCTGAAACACTTCTGGTCATAAAGCCCTTCAAATGGTCAACCTATGTATGCTGAGATTATATATAGCACCCCAGTGTACATTTGAGGCCAAGTGGGTCTTCCCTGGTTGATGCCAGGATGGGCGTCCAGAGACACTCTTTGTGCCTTCTCTACTCCTAATACACAGGCTCTGTCTCTCTCCCAAGTGTGACACCTCAAGAATTTGGTAGATGTGCTTATTTTCAGTTTTTTAAAATGGGGGATTCTTAGAGATGATGGAGTTTTAGTGCCTTAGAATTCATTACTGCTTTCTTTTCTCTTTGCTACACAGATCCAAAATGTTACTGGTCCCACAGGATCCTGCTGTGGTCTGTATTTCAGGGCCCAGTGGCCACAGACTGGCTACATTGTAGTCCATCCTTGATAATAAGGAAGACTAGCAGCCTGAAGAAAGTGTTCAGAGCTCGCTTACTCCCTCAGCGACTCGGCCTTTCCTGACTGTTTGCAGCATGCAGGAGTGCCTGCCGAGGGCCTCGGGAAACGCAGGCACCCAGAAAACTTGGCCTCTGTGTCCCAGGAGCTTAAAACCCTTCGCCAAGCTGGGACAAAGCACATTCCATCCTCCAGCTTAAGACTTTCTGTGATAAGTGCTGCTGGGGTGAATTATCCTCAGACATATCTTGGTGCAATTCTTCATCAGTTATCCTGTCTTCAAGAAGGGGTATTGTGAATTGATGCACTGGGCTACGCGGGGCAGGCTGGGCTGACCTCACTCTGAAACCTGGCCCGTAGGAGATCTCCTTACTTTAACTCCTTCTCTGATATTCTTTAGGGTTTCCCCCATGCACACCTGAGATTTGATGTTGTTGCTGTTCATTTTATTAACTTCCAAATTACTAATAAGAGGGCCAGGCAGATAGCTCAGCGGCACAGTGCCTGCCTGGCAAGCACAAGGTTGTGAGTTTGATCCCCAGTACCTCCCTCCCCACAAAAGAAAATAGTAAGTTACTAATAGGAAGCACAGATTTTCCCTTTGCTTAGAAGGAAAAAAATTACTATTTCATGTAAGCTCTGGATTTCATGGACTCTTACAGTATCTGATCTGCCAATAGAAATCCTTTGAGAAATTGACAGAATCATTCAATAATGTGGGAGGCTGCCAGGCTGGTCTGCTGGGATCCCACAGCTTTTGGGTCTCTTCTTCTTGGAGGGGACACTGTGAATGCTTTGGCATCTGCACCATAGCTCTTCCTGCTCCTACTTCAGCTCTCTGCTGTATCCTTAACTAACCAGGATGCACTCCTGTGAACAGGTGGTTCTTCAGGGACTCTGGCTAGGACCCCTTTGCTCTACTTCAGTGATGTGTATGACTGAACCCAAGTCAGTCTGAGATTATGCCAGCCCACAGCAGGACCTGTGAATTAGTCTTCCAACAGGATTATTTCTTCCACACACTACCCTTCAAGATTTATTAACAAGCTTTGGTCTGAGCAGTTCTCATTGGTTCTAATGGTTTCTGCATGCAAGTTTATTCCCTTTTCGCATCATGTTTAAATTCTCCATCCTACCTTGGTCTTAACTCACACTCCATTACCATTCCCTCTTCCATGTAGAGAGCTCAGAGCAGGCCCAGTCTCCACACAGCAGGCTCATATGGTGACTGTGCCAGGTATTGGGAATGCCGTTTGAAAAGGAAGGAGGTCTGCCCTGATTCTCGGAGCCTCAGAGTGACACACATAGACCCCATTTGTCTCCCAGATATAATCAGCACTGGAATGCACACATTCTAGGCTGATGAGCTAATGAGTTTGGATGGGCTAGTGCAATGCCAAACCGGTGAGTCACTCCATTACAGGTATAGACGACATGGAGCATACTTTGTTGCCATGGGAACATGAACATTTATTCATCTCACAGCAGAAAGAATTCACCTTCACCCCTCTGGGATGAGGCTGTTTCCCACACTGTTCATGTGTTCTCCCAGAGGCTGGTCCTTGGCCTCTCCCTGCCTTGATACTGTCACCTGGGAGGGTGTAATTGACACCGCCCGGCCTGCCTTTGTCAGCCGACTTGAGTTGTACCTCTGATGCCTAATTTGAAGTCGCAGTGACAGATATTTTTTGGAGGCGAAGCAGTGTGATATAACAAGAGCTAGGCTTTTAAAGTTAGATTTGGCTCAAGTTCTGGCTCTGTCACTTAGGAGCCATGCGACCTTGGGGAAATGTGCTTCTGCTTCCGCTTCCATGTCCTTGTAGATAAATCAGGGTAATCCCTGCTTTACTAGGCTACTGGAAAGATGCAGTTAAAGTGTGTCCAAGTGCTTGGCACATCACTCAGCAAGTGGTGTTTTCTTTCATTCCATCTCCTGCAGCCCTGGGGATTAAGGTGGGGAAATGCAGGATTCTGAGGAGTCAGCTAGCTGGCTGACCTTCCTGGGGACAGTTGTGTGTTGTAATTCCGAACACTGGGCTGGGGTCTTGTGTACCCTGGGCCAGTTGGATGATGTATCATGCAGAGTTCTTCAGATGCAAACCCGGAACACCAATCGTGTGTGATATAAGCACAGTGGAATTTATTGCAAAGATACTGAAGTTTCCCAGAATAGGCAGGAACCTGGGGAGACCTCCTCAAAACAGACAGAAATCAGGCCACGTGTGATGGTACACACCTATAACCTCAGCACTCTGGGGACTAGGGTAGAAGGATCCCAAGTTCAAGCCCAGCCTTGGCAACTTAGCTACTTAGTGAGACCCTGCCTCAAAATAAAGGAGGAGGGTGTGAGTATGTAGCTCAGTATGGAGGCTCTAGGTTCAGTCTTCTCTAGTGTTTTTTGCTTTTTTTTTTCTTTAAAAAAAAAAAGGTGGAAATCAGGTGCTCGGCTGTATGAAGCCAGTAAGTGGGAATCAGAACAATCTTATAGGACACATAGTACGGTCAGATTGATGGTTGGATGGATGAACTCCATGGGTGTCTTTGCTTCTTTGGCCCATGATTCAAAGTGTCTGCACAGCACAACCGGAGGCAAGCGTAGGTCACACACCTGCACCCTGGGAAAGAGGAGGGAACCCCTTTGGGTTTGCCATGGGAAGTCCAGCATCTGGATTAAGAGCCTCACAGAGAGCACCCAGTAAGGGACAGATAATTTCCTTAAAAAGGAGTGGAGTACTAGTTCTTTAAAAAGGAGCAGAGTGCTATGAATATATGGGCAGAAAACACAGTTGTCTGCTGCAGCAATTTGGACACCTCTCACTTTGAGCCCCTTTTCTGAAAGTGAGAGATTAAAATGAGATGGTCTTAAAGGACCCTTCAGTTTCTAATAGGACTACTCTAACTGTTAAACAGATAACTCTTCTACTGAAAAGAAATGGGAATTTACATTATTAGCTGTCTTAGCTTTTCATTATTTACCAAAAACTTTCTGCTCCCCCAATATAGGTATTGAATAACCAGTATTTTAAAAGTTCTTTCAGTTTTAAAGAAAATATTTTTGTTTACAGAAAATTAGAGATAAAATATATATTATATATATATATATATTTTTTTTTTTTTTTTTTGCGGCATCGGGGATTGAACTCATGACCTTGCACTTGCCAGGCAGGCACTGAGGTCACTGAGCTAGATCCCCCGCCCGCCATTTGTATTTTTAAAATCAACTTTACTAAGCTGTAATTTATCATAAAATAAAATTTATTTTACATATATGGGAGAACAACATGACAAATGTATACACCCTAAGTAACCAGCGCTCTAATCAGTGCACATCCATTCCTTAGTATCCATAGGTGATTGGTTCCAGATCAACCTGGAGCACAAAACCAAGAGTGCTACGCTCCTTTCATGAAAAGGTATAATATTTGCACATAAACTACATACATTCTATGGTATACTTTAAATCACCTCTAGATTAATTATAATACCTAATACAATGTGCGTTCTAAGTAAATGGTTCTCAGCCTATCTTGTTTAGGGAATAATGAAAAGCATTTGTACATGTTAAGTACAGATGCAGTCTCTTTCCCCTGAGTATTTTTGACCCTTGCTTGAATCTGTGAATGTGGAATCTACAAATATGCATGAATAACTATATACACCTATTCCCAGAACTGTTTTACCCCTTTGCAGTCAGTTTCTCTCCTCTACTATTTGTTCCCTTAGGTTGCTTCTGATTTGATTTCTATCTTGTAGAATAATTTTACTTTCATAGAAATTTCATAGAAACGGGTTCTGAAATTTCATGGAAACGGGTTATCCACATTGCAGGAATGTGCTCTTGAATTTGGCTTCTTCTGTACAGGATAATGTCATGCTTCCACATTTTTATACTGCAGCTCTTTTCTTTTCAATGCTGAGTAGAATTCATTAGTTGAATTTACTACAATTTATTTATCCATTTGCCAATGGATGGACATTTAGGTTGTTTCCAGGTTTTAGCTATTCTGAATAAATATGCTGTAAACATTTATGTACGAGGCTTTTGGGTATGTTTTCATTTTTTTCTGGCATAAATATCTAGAGAGAAAATTGCTTGATCCCATAGCAGATATATGTTTAACTATAAGAAATAGCAAAAATTATTTTCTCAAGTGGTTACTTTAATTTACTCCTCACAGATAACAATGTATGTGTTCACAAGAAGCACATATTTGATACACAAATACATGAGTGAATATGTATATGTATATGCATATGTATATATTGTGTTGGTTACTTTTCTCTTGTTCCTGGGACAAAATACCTGACACCCGAAGTTAAAGGAGGGGTTTATTTAGCTCACAATTTGTGGAGGTTTCAGTCCATACACAGTTGGCTCCACAGCAGAGTAGCTCATGGCAGAGGGCAACAGTTCATGGTGGTGGAAAACAGCAAAAGCAACAAGAGACAAAAGGGGAGGAGTGCAGAGAGAAGACTATTTCTGTCTCTTATATTGTGTGTAGGCCGCATCCACCCTAAAGTGGGTGTAGCACTCACACCCATAATCCCAGCATTGGACCATGAATCAATCACAAATTCTAGAAGCCTGCCCCCATGGCCACATAAAGCTTTGGGGTAACATCCAGATACAAACCATAATATATATAGGAGTTGCTGGTTACTTAAGGTGTATACATTTGTCACATTGTTTATACATGTAAAATAAACTTTATTTTATGAAAAATTACAGCTTAGTAAAATTGATTTTAAAAATATAAATGGCAGGTATATATTTACCTCTAATTTTCTGTAAACAAAAATATCTCCTTAAAATTTTATAAAGGATTTACTAGGTGGGCTTACAGTGGCCACCTGCAGAATCAGGGATGGAGGAATGCAAATGAGTAGTTTGTGTGATGGAGAGCAGAGTTATCCAACAAAAATAGGTCTGAAGCTCACTGAAGAGTCCCATATGAGTCCATGTTGGAAAGTCAAAGGGTCTGCATTGGAAGGCTGAAGGAACTAGAGACAAATTATCCAAAGGCAATGGCAAAGACCATATCACAAAAAACAAAACAAAACAAAAACAAAGGGAAAACTTCCTTCTCCTCTCCTTTTTTATTCTGTTCAAGGTACAAACCTAGTGGTTAGTGCCACCCACATCTGGAGTGAGTCTTCATTCCTGAGTATGAAGCCTGCATGTCAGTCAGAAACACTGATCTGCTAGGTGGTTCTTATTCAGATCAAGTTGACATATCACAACAATCAGTGTGAGCTTCCAGTTCTTATTGTTGGGAACATTTAAAAACATTTTTGTTTGTGATTCTAGTGTGTATGAAGTAGTTTCTCATTGTGTTTTTCTCATATATTTTTCCTAAAGATTGATGATATTGAACATTCTTCATGTGCTTATCACCATCTCTAGATTCAGCAAGTATTAACATTTGCCAAATGTCAGTTAGAAATCATACATCACTTGGTATTAAAAATCCTTGTGTGTTCCTCCAGTTCTTTTTCCTGTTCTCTCCCTGGAGGTAATCACTATTCTGTGGTTGGTGTGTATTTTCCATGAGTGTGTTTTAAAGTTTTATTCATGTAGATATCCAAAACAGTATTAAGCAATGTCTTGTGTTTCGAAAGTTACATAAAACGTGCCATACTATACTTATCCTTTTGCAATTTGCTTTTTTTTTAGCCAAACATTATGTTTTTGAACTTTATCTATATTGATGAATGTAGAACTAGTTCATTTGAATTGTTGCATTGTCTTTTAGTATGTTTGTATTCCACATTTGTCCCTATGGGCGAGTGTTGCAATGTTCATCCTTTGTGTCTCTCCTTGTGGAGGTGTGTGTATATTCCTCAGGGGCTAGATACCTAGAAAGAGAATATCCCAGCCTCAGTACATGCATCTGGACTTTCCTAAATAGTGCCAAATTGTTTCAAAGATGATTTGCAAATATATACTGCCACCCACAGAGTACAAGAATTTCCATTTGCCTTGCCAAACACATCAGACTTCTTACTTTTGCCATTTGAATGAAGTACTGCACCCTGGATTTAAATTTCATTTGCATTGCTTTCCTGGCTGCTGAGGTTGTGTGTGTTTCCATGTTTATTTATCATTTGGATTTCCTGTCTTGCTAGTTTCCTGTGCCTACACTGCTCATTTTTCTACTGTGCTGTCTTTTAATCAATGTCATCATTTTATTTTATTTTATTTTATTTTATTTTATTTTATGTTATTTTACCAATATATTCTGCCACACAAGAAGTTTAACATTGTAATCTAATCTCGCTTATGATGGCATACATTTTGCTTCTTATGTCTCCAGAACTCTTTTCTTATTCCCAGGTCATAAGATGATCTAACAAAATTTTCTTTAAGCTTTTAAAATTTTGAATGAGACAGCTAGTCTTTGACTTATCTGTAATTCCATTCATTATTTGTCATAAGATAGGAATTCAGTTGTGCTCTTTTTCTAGTTGAATAGCTTTTTATTCCATTTTTTAAAGTCTATTCTTTCTTCACTGAATTTTGGGGGAGATTGGTACTGGGGCCTGACCTCAGGGCGTTGAGCAGGCCAAGTGAGTGATCTGCCGAGTTACCTTCCCAACCCCTGCTCACCCATTTGGTAGCCATTTTTGTTATATATTTTTGTAAATGTGTTACCTGTTCCTGGGTTTGCTCTTGTATCTTATTGGCCTGGGTATCCATTGCTTGCTATTTTAATTTTGGTAACTTTATAAGAAGTTGTACCATCTAATGGGACAACTTGTTCTTCTTAAAAATTGTCTTGAATAGTCTTGGACTTTCACTGTTTCCTGTGAATTCTAGAATTGGCTCCTTGAATTCCATGAATAAATCTTGTGATTTTTTTTGTTGAAATGGCATTATATTTTGAGATTAAATTGGGAGTGAAAGCTCTTTGGTAATAAAGATCCTCTCATTTAGAAACAAGTTGCACCTGCCCATTTAGGCTTTCTTCAATGTATCTTAATCCCATTTCATAATTATCTTTATATAAGTCTTATGCTCTTATGTTTGCTCATAGCTCATATAGTTGTGTTGCTGTTGTGAATGGCTTATTTAAAATTTTTTTTGTTAAATTAGGTGTTTATTTTTTTTTATGAAAGTAATACAGTTTTTTAAAGCAGTGCTTCTGGTCTCCTCAGAGGCCGCATCTTGTAACTCGGAAGCTTTATTTCCATTTTTCTAAATATTTATACTGTTAGTTTATATCCCTCTATTTACCAATTGTATACATTGTGTATTGAGTGTCTTATTACCAAAAGTGGGCCTGGCTCTTTTACTTTATCTGAGCTGCACACAAAACTCCTTTCACTTGCCTTAAATAGTGATGCCATGATGTTTGGTTATGTGGGAAGCTGGTGTTTAGTATGCCGTGTAAATTATAGCTGAGGTACTTAGTGGTCTCTGCTTTTTTGGTGGAATAACAATAGGAGCAGTTGTTTGTATTTATTTATTTATTTATTTATTTTTCCCAACCCTTGAACAAATTCTTCTCCCAAATACATCATTAGACCTTTTAACAATACAATCTGTCAGGTCTGAATTTTTTTTTTTTTCACTGTGATGGAAGAATCTATTTGCTTTGGTGTACTTCGGTCTACTGAATAGTTACCATCTTGAGATCTTCCTTCACTTCCATCTCCCATCTTACTACTTTCCCTTACTTCTCTTCCGCTTTTTGGCCATTTCTTGGGTCTCACGTCTCCTTCTTTCTTGGTTTACTCCCTCGTTTTATTGGTGCATACTCTAATAGACTCCTGAAAAGAAAGTGGGTCTCTTCTTAACCTGTGGTATTAAAACATTTACCTGATTGCCTGTTTTCAACAGGACATGTCCCCCCGGTGTTCCTGAATCTGTGAAATTTGGACTTGTTTGCCTTTTGAATGAACCTAATGTTTCTTGCTACTGGGAAAGGGGAAATCACTTTAGAAACAAGCTGAGGATGCATAGATTAAACAACGCAGCGTATAGCTTTCTGCTCTGTGCTGTCATTGCCATTACCCATTTAAGCTCTTCTTCCATTTTGTTTTCTCTTTGTGGCTTTGCACTTAATTTTTTTCTAGCTGTTTTTAATTTCATTTTGGGAGAGCAGGAGAGAAGTAATCTGTTTTCAATCAGCCAGTTTAAACATAGGGATTTGTTATATTTCTGATTCATAGGAATACTGTTAGTCTTATAAACAGATCTTCAGGTGTCTTATTAGCTCTAGTAGTTGGTTGAATTTCTTCAATTTGGGGAATAGATGATATGTCAACATTTTTCCCTTGGAAATCTTTGTATTTTTCTTACCCCTTTTTATAGTGGGATCATCAGTACAATATTCAGAAGAAGAAGCAATAGTGAATAGCCTTTTCTTATTCCTGACTTTAGCAGAAAAACTTCCAGTGTTCTCCATTGTTTTAATTTTTGATAGCTATGATTTATCAGATTAAGAAAATCGCTTCTCGGCCTTTTGGCTAAGATCAAGTGTATCAGATTAAGAAAATTGCTGTTATGGTTTGTATATAGATGGCCCCCCCAAGCCTCATGTAGTCATGGAAATGGCTGAATGTAGCATTTGTGATTGATTCGTTGTGTAGCACTGGGATTGGCGGTGTGAGCTCTGCACCCACCCAGGGGTGGAGCTGACATACAATGTAAGGTCTGAATGGGGGTGTGTTTTTGTTCTTTTTAGTGGTTTGCTCTTGCAGCTTGCAGCCGCCATAAATGGCTGCCCTCTTTTGCTCTGGCCACTGCTTTGAAGTGCTGCTCCAGTACATGCCATCCTGCCTTGGAGCCAACAGATTATAAACTGAAATCTCCAGAAACTGTGAGCTAAATAAACCTTTCCTTGCTTCACTTTGGTGTCAGGTGTTTGTCTCAGCATCGAAGAAAAAGTAACCAAGACAATTGCATTCTAGTTGTGATTTGCAAGGAGTTTTAATCACACTTAGGTGCCTGCTGAGTTTTGTTAAGTGTTTATACTACCTGCAGATTATCGTGTACTTTTTTGTTTGAATGAATGTGTTGGGTATAACTGATGAGTTTTCCAATGTTTTAACTTCTCTGTGTTCCAGGATTTGCTAACCTTTGTTTAGAAGTTTTACATTTAAACCCTAAGAGAGGTTAGAAGGCAGGTTTTAAAATTTCTTTCTTGTATTGTTCTTCTTTGAGGTTGCTATCAGGGTATGATCAAAGGAACTGAGTGTTTCTTAATTTCTGAATGAGAACATTCAAGTATTGTCTTTAAAGATTTTAGACTCGTAAAACCACACAGAGCAATTACAGGTGTTTTAAGGTAGATTTTTGACTGCCAGATCAATTCCTTTGTACATTATAGATCTATGCAGGTTTTCCATTTCCTCTTAGGTCAATTTTGAAGTTTTTATTTTTCTGGAAAAATATTACTGTCAGTAACAGGAGATAACAGATAACCAGGCAGTTCTAGGACTTACAGAAAAACAGCATCTTTGGCTGGTTCATGCTGCTAACACCTAGGAGGAGGAGTAAGGCAATTGAAGGTAAAGTATCCTGGGATTTTGTAATATTTAGAAGGAGTAAAGAGCTATTGATTAACTTTATGCTTGAAGTCAAATTTTCATGTTAAAAATGTCAGTGTAACCCTCTAAGTAGTATATAAATGGACTCTATAAATGCCACGTGTGTCAGAGGAGCCAAGTTTTCAATAAAGAAATGCAGTCAGTCCAATAGAAGTGAGACAGGAGGGAGCAGAAAATGCAAAGGGAAGAAGCCTGATGTGGAGAAAGTATGTCCTTAGCACAAGCATTTGTCAGCATTTCCCTAGGGCAGCTTTGCTGCGTCCCTTTTGCTCTCAGCACCCTTTTTTTTTTTTCCTTACCTTACACCACACACATCCATCTCTTCCCAGTATGACTGCCCACTAACTATCTTTCTCTTTTACCAGAAGGCAGACTGTTCCTTGGGACCAGGCTGTGTTGTCTATGTACGTATCATCAGTGCTTGACACATCTTAGGTGCCCAGTACATGTTTGAGAAAACAGGGTGAACAAAGATGTTAATAGATAAACAAGTAATCTCTAAAACATTACTCTGCCAGGCTCCACTGCTACAGGGAGCATTTGAATCTGAGATTGCCTTGGTTGGTCGGTGAGTTAGGGAATGGGGGAAGCAGGTGCAGTCTTGAATTTAACTGGAGAAAAAAAGCCATTGTGAGGTTCAACTGAAACTGCCTTGAAATCCTTCAGCTTGCTTGAAATTAGTGCTTCTCAAACATTAATATGTGCTCAGAGGCTCTTGTTAGAATGCAGAATCTATGGGAGGAGGTCTGGAGAAGGGTCTGGGTTTGGGGTTTGTAACAAGCTCAGAATTGACCATAATGATGAAGCATGCTTTGTAGAGTGAGGTTACAGGCTGTCACTTACACTGAGACTCTCCTCAGGTTCTTGGGGACAACAAAACAGAGACTTAAGTTCAGAAGAAAACTTCTGACTTCCAGGATTGTTCTGTGTAGAATAGGGTCCAACCCTACACTGGCCAAGGAGGGGTGCCTTTTGACATCAAACCACATCATGATACAAGCCCCTCTCCAGCTCTGCCCAGAGCCCAGGGGTAGGATTAGCTCATGCAGGTGCCTGTGTACTGATCATACTCTTCCTTGTTTTCCTGTTTCTCAGACTGAGCCACACGGCCTGCCTGTTGGGACATGTTGCATCCTGGGAAGCCCTCGTCTCTGTGATTCACATATGGCTTGTCACTGTTCTCCGGCCCCATCAGACTTTATCTGTGCCATCAAAATCCTGTTTCCTTGTCTTGTTCTGGCTAGCCTTCACCTTGCTGTCACTCTGGTCCCCAGGCAAAAGGGCCACCTCTTCTGTTTGTATCAGTTGCCTGCCTTTTGGCGAGACAGAGACAGCCTTGCTCTGTATACTTGGAATGATGACATGGGCCAGAGAATGACACATTCTTCTTCCTTTTTATTTCCTTGTTTTTAAAAAAAAGCTA
>RJWT010035426.1:0-13446 GCA_004365215.1 Cuniculus paca | reverse complement strand
TATTCATTGAACAAAAGCGTAACATTGCACTGCTACTCTTGAAAGGTTTTGTATCACACGTTGGCTAAAATGTTACTAATTTCTGTAATCATCAGGAGAATACATGGTGTGTCCCCATGGTTATCTCTTCATTTTTGTCTTACACCACTCCTAACACTAGTCAGTGTATTCAGCCTAGTCTGAAGGCCTAAATTTAATGTTATTACTTCATAGGATATTATCTCCCCACTTTTCTACTTTATCACCCAGATCTTTGGATAGATCATCCCTTTACTATTCAGTCACAAGTTCAAGATCATCTCTTCTGATATTTTTCCTTGCTACCCAAGAAAACTAGAATTGCAATTCCTTCATCCATTTCCAAGCTTTTATGACTTTGACACTTGTATTGCTCTTAATATATATATATCACTCACCATTATAAGGTAAACAGACCCTTACAGAATCCTATCTCCTTTTTCCTTTGCACCCTATCTCCATCTCTGCACACATGGGTATATTTGTATGCACACACAAACACACTGTGTTTTCTCATGGGATCCTAATTTAATTGAAAGTCAGGACTAAGTCAATGACATTAAATTTTAAGAGATGTATGAATGTGTTTCTTGTTATTTCTGCTTCATAAAATATAAATTGTTTGAACAATGTGTTTGTATTACAGCTAGGAATTCTGAGGAAATCAAGTAAATTCTATTAAGAAAAGCCATTCCACCTCATTTAAGAGAAGCAGACCAAGGTACCTACAACATCCTCACTCCTAGACACCTCTATCAAGTAGTATCCACTGAGAACCTGGTTATTCAAATAGAGCATACACACTAATTTGATCTCCTGTTTGTCCATTTTTTACTATAAAAGTATAAATACAAAAAGTACAGAAAGAAAAGAACAAAGGAAAATAAACGACTAAGTTTCTTTTTTATCCTAACAATCTTACTTTCTCAAACAGTAACTATCTCAGAGAAGTTGAGTAGTCATGGATCTCTTAGCTTTAAGTTATGATGGAAACAGAAATCAGTCTCTTAGATTCATCTACTGTTGTCATCGCTAGACGTCTCTATAGTAGAAGAAGAAAACAATGTGCTTATGAATACAAAATAATCAATAATTACATATTTTCTGATGGTGAACATTTTGGCATCTGAGTACACAGGCATTAAGCAAAATAATATGGTCATTTCTAGAAATCAAATGTTAACTGAAAAGATAGAATCTTAAAATGATTTGGGCAAATTATTATTTCCATAGCCACATTCTAAAGGTGGTAATTTACTTGGTTCCATCTTTTTTACCATGTGCCAAGTGATTACATTGCCATTTCAGGCTATAGATGCCAGGTGAAGTTGTTTGTTTGTTTGTATTTTTTAAGTACATAGACTTGCATCTCTGAACACAACATGGAAATTTATTTTTATAATTTCATTACTTCACCAAAATACATTTATTATTATTTAAATGTTTGCTCATTTGTCATTTTCAGTACAACACTGGTTATACTTTTGTCATGCTCTACATAATAGATATCCCTTCTTTTTAGATACTTCTTCAATAATTTGAAATTGATGTGAAGTTAATATATTGAAGTATGTATTTCCTCTGTTATTTGCTACACTAAAACCCTATAGTTAAAAAAAAAATTACAAAGGAGCTGTAGTAGAGCAAAACAGGAAACAGGATAGGAACCACATTAGTACCAATCAGCCAAACTCATTGTGTCAGATTTTTAAAAATTGTTGAAAATATCATGTACATTATCACTTAGCTTCTTGCTGGTAATAAGTGGTAGTTAGAAACTGTTAATTATTCAAATCATTTAACAGACATCATCCTATTCAGATTCTTTGTAACTTCTTGAGTACATTTTTGTAAGGTATATCTTTCAAAAATTAATCTATTTTCTCCTAGCTTGTCAAAATTTGGTCATTTATATTTTTTAACCATTTTATATCCAGATCAGTGCTAGATATTTCTATCACTTCTGATAATTGTGCCTTCTCTACTTAACTCATTCTTCAGTCAAAATGTGTATGCATTTTTGTCATTTTTTGAAAGACCTTTTGTTTTGCTGATTTTCTTTATACTTTTTCTTTCTAAATTCATTGCTTTGTGGTTTAATATTTTTATGATTCCCATCACTTGCTCTAGACTTAAATTTATTTTCTTTTTCTAGTGTCCTGGGTAAAAGCTTAAATTACTGATTTAAAACCTTTTCTCTTTTCTGATATGTTCATTTAATACTATCAAATTTTATTCAACCACTGTTTTTAACTTGTCTGATATACTATGAAAAATAATACTGTCATTCTCTTCTATTTCAAAATATATCTTAATTTCTCTCAATAGTTCATCTTTGATTCATGTGTTATTTGATTGTATGTGATTTATCCTCTAAATATTTGAAATTTCTTTTGATCATTTTATTTTTTTTCCTAGTTTAATTTCATATTTTCCAAGAATATATTTTATTTGATTTCTGCTTCAAATTGTTTAAAACACAGAAGATGGTTTGTCTTTGTGAATGTCTGATGAGAATTTGAAAATAATATATATTCTATAAATGTCAATTAGATCAAGTTTTTGAAAAACCTGTTTGGGTCAAACATAATCTGATTTACTGCTGAATTATCTACCAATTTCTGAAATAGTAGTGTTGCAGTGGACTTGTATATTTCTGTTGTACTTTTTTTAATATTTTTTGCATATTTTGCATATTTTTGTATATTTTCTTTTGTGTATTTCTAGTTGTACTTTTCTAAATATTTATTTTATGAATTTTTACTGTTATTAGTTATATGAATATTAGGAATTACTTCATTTAACAGAACTGACCTCTTTAATATTATGAAATTGCCTTCTTTACCCTTGCTAAGCTCTGTTATATGAAATATGTGTTTTCTGAAGATAAATGTAGGTAAAGCTAGAAACGTGGTATACATCACAAAGTATTTTATTTAGCTTGGTTTTGCTTTGCTTTTTATCATGATGCCAACAAACACTTGAAAAATTTTAAGCAAGGAAATAAAATTATTATGTCTGATTTTTAGAATAAAAGGCTCAGAATTTGTTTATAAAATTCCATGTTATAGATACTGTAAAAGTTTCAGATAAAAGACCAATGATACTGAAAGTTTTAAATTAATGAAACAACTAACAAAAAAAGGTATGGTGGTTATAAAGTTTCCTGTTTCAATAATAAATATTCATTGATAAGAACAATTTTATTAGTGGAATGGGATCACCATACATCTATTTTGATTAGGAAGTCACAGAAAATGAAAAAAAAAAAAAAAAAGGTAAGTGTGGAGTCCTCCTTTGAGAAGTCCACCTGAAGAAAAGAGTGAAATTATAGTATCTAGAAGGGACAAAATAGTGAATTATTAATGTTAGGGTTAGGGTTAAGGTTAGTTAGTTTGTTGAAGTCTTGGAAGTTTAATCAAAGAGACAAAGGCATTAGGGGCCAGTGAGATGCTGGGATAATAGAGGACATAACTTTCACTGCTATGGGATAAGCAAAGTGAATGGTGTAGAATATCACTGTAGTGGAGTTCTCAATATTTGCCAGGAAAACAACTTTATGATAAATGTACTATGCTTTGTCTATGAACCATTCATCAATTTATTTGTTAAATAGAATTGGGTGTCATTTAAAATGGATACTGTTTAAAAATAAAGTTGTAATCATGCTAATCATGTTTCTCCACTTAAAGAATAAGCTTTGTGTTGAAAGCCACAGTAGCGTACTTCTCTGAGTCACTCAATGTTGGTCTGGTAAACACAGGAAGCTCTGAAAAAGATATTTAATGCATTTCCTCAATGATTTTATTCATAGACATTGAAGATAATGTATCAGTGCTGTTCATTCATTTATAATAGAAGCTTTTTATATCCTACCTAGAAGTTTATAGAAATATAGTGAAAATAGCTAAAGAATTACCTCAGCCAACCAAGTATTCTATATGACATTTTTTCAACATTTATTTCATATGGAAAGGAAAAAAATCTGCTACAGCAAAATATACTACTAAGCATTAAGCTCATATTTTCCTATTTAAAAAATCAATTTTCAAAACCCGCACTCCAGGAAATGCAGTAAATACACTCATGAAATTATACACATTGTTCACATTAAAATAGCATAAAACATCCAAAATCTGTAGCTATGTATTAATAAATAGATGAGTTCACTGAGAATGTGAAATATTATGTACTAAAGGCAATTACCGTAATTAGTTTGAGAAGGCTATTGCAGCTTTTCTTGTTTTGTTCATTTTTGTCTTATATGTTTCAGTAGTAACCCAAAATATGTCATTCTTCATTGTAGTTCATATAAGAAACCATTATTTTCATCTTCCCTGGGGCAAATAGAGTATAAGAACAGAGAGCAAAAACGAAAAGAACCATTGTTCCTATCCAAAGAAAATGAAGAATAAAGTTATTTCCCCCACCGATATCTTTTAATTTCTTTTCTTTTGTGAAGTCATGCAGGGACTCTCCTTGACTCTCTTTGAAACAAAGAGCAACTATCTCCATTTTTGGATAAACTTGACTCTATCTCTGCGTATTGATATGTGCAGAGCTAGCTAGGCTATTTCTTCATCCCTTCAATTGACTTTAAGCAATGGTAATTGGGCTGGCCAAGGAGCTGATGTGTAATCTCTGAAGTAAAGCCACAGGTCAGTGTTAATCTGCCCAGTGACTCCCCAAATATGTGGTTGAGCCGGATGGATGGAGAGCCTTACTCCATGCTGTCAGCTGGGACTGAGCCCCAAGAAAGAGGCTATGACTTCCCAGGGTAAAAAGGATTATACATCAGAATGGAAGTACTGACCCCAAATTATTAGATACTACCTCAGTTGTGTTATGCAGCTTACTTTCATTTCCTGTCCTCTGCATATCCCAGAGGTGATCCCAGACCTCCTACCTAACCCAGCTCATGGTAGTCAGGCAATCATGTATTTCCCATCACTCTCATTGTCACTGATCTCTAAGCCATTCCCCTCATGGAGAATTAATAAAACCTGGGTTGGGCTCTAGGTGTGGCCTTTGTTCTGGTGAACCACCATCTTGGCTGGACTTAGGACCCCTTGGCTCCCCATAACTATATATATGTCTTAGTGTCTTTATTCTCCAGTTGCACTGGAAGTGGTAGATTGGAATGAACTCACTAGAATTCCAATAATTTCTCCTTGGGATTACAAATATAAACCTTCCTGGACTGCAATGAGGACGAGAAGGGGTTCTCTATAATGTGACCTTAAAACTCACATTGTATAGGAATATGCATCTGTTTAATTTTATGTGGTACCAAGAAATATACATTAGTACTGCTCCTTGCTATAGCTATTTATTTCCTGCATATATCATTTTTATAGACAAAAGGACCAAAATTTACATTCATTTTTCTAAGATCTTAGTTATATCAATTACCCTTGTTCAGTGTTTCATTGAGAGCTTCTAGGCACAGCAATAATTTTTGTTTATTTATTTTTGGTATTTCCAGCAAAGAAATAGTAATTTAAATAGTTTAGATTCATCATTATTATCCAATGCCAAAAAAAGTATCGCTTATTTCAAGCTACTGTCTTTTTTTTCTTTTTTCTGTTCTATATTTTAAACCTACTAACTTTATCCAAGACTGAGTACAACTTTTTTATGCTCAGTATACTGTAACTTAATTTCCTACACACACACACACATTCCACAGTGATTCCTAGTCCAGGTATTTTATATATAATATTTTCTTCAGCCCTTATAATCATAATAAACATATCAGAAAAGTTTTCTTGTCATCCCTAATTCTGGAAAAACAACTCTAGATTTTAAAATATAGGAACTAAATAGTTGACTTAAGATTCCATTGTTAAGGGACTGTGCTCAAAGTTATGTATTTAGAAATCAATGCTAAATTTATTGCAAAAAAAAATAGAAGAATGTGTTGCTTTGACTCACATGTCTGACAATAGCCCTGAGGAGAATTTTATGTAATTTAGAACTGACACATACCTAGAAGAGGCAATAGACTGACAATTAACATTCTTACACACAGGATGCTAAATGACCGAGAAGCATCTGCCATAGAGAGAATTACTAAAAGATTTAAAATTTATGATTTATAATCTCCTCTTTGAAAGCATTTTACAATCAATAAATTATATTTAGTCGAGAATGAAAAAATGAGTTTAAAAAAAGGGAGACAACTGGTTTTCAACATAAATTCCAGATCTTTAAGCAAGAGATAGGAAAAATACCCAAAAAGCTGGAGAAAGATATTGAACCTACCTCAACTTGTTATCAAAGTACCCCCAACATGCAATGGATGCTTTGAAATGGCATATTGTGGAAGTGAACTACAAGCATCTGTTTGTTTCAAATTAGCATGCAATAGACCTTTAAACAATGAGTTCATTTTTATTAGTAAATGTTTGGAAAGCAGAATACTCATACTTGTTTTGGGGAATTGGGAAATCTCATCTTTATCACTTTTACTCCTCTTCTCTTCTCCCCCTTTTCTAGATCCCATTCTCGTCTCCAAAATGACCACCTCCCTGGTCTCCTACCACCTACCTTTTGTTTTGCTCTTCAGGTTATTTACATTTTGGTTTTCTCATATAAAATAAGCCATGTACTATTACAGACTTTTGAGGGGAACTTGGTGAATCTTCATATTTATAAGAAGCAAGTGTGATTAAATTTTAAAATGCTACAGTACTTTTAATTCAAATAAAAATGTGTGGTTTTCTTTATACAATATATAATATTTTCTTTATTTATTTTAAATAACCAGATATGTTATAATTTAAAAATTTACATTGAACTCAATAGCAAATGATCAATAGTCACATTCTGCTTATTATTCATATAATTCTATTTTTTTCTTTTCTATAATTGCTTCAGATTCAAAACAAGGACAAAGTCTTACTTCAGTGTGCTAGATAGTGACTGTGGTACTTAGCTGCTGTGTCAATTTGAGTAAGACATGCCCAGATGATTGGTCCAACACAGTTCTGGATGTGAGTGAATGATGGATTCACCAAAGAAGGAAGACCCACCCTGGGTATGAGTGGCAAGCACTGATGGATTTGTAGCCTGAATGGAATGAAAAAGGCAACAAAGAAGTCTCATTTCTGTTTCTTGGTAGGAGCTCCAGTCTTCACCTCCACCTGAGACACCTGTCTGTTGGCTTTTAGTGCAGACTCTTTGGCCTCCTGTGCACTCGCAAGGGGCTCTACTGTGAGCTCCAGGTATTTGACTTTTGACATGATCCTTCGAATCTCAGCCCACAGACAGCCCTTTCGCTCTCTTCCACACCCGACTCTGCAAGCAGCCACTCTAAGCCTACCCTGTAATTTGGAGACAGGGTCTTGCGGTACAGTTCAGGTTGGCCTTGAACTCCCTGTACAGCCCAAACCAGCCTCAAACTTGCAGTGATCCTCCTGCCTCAGCATGCTCGGTTCATGTTATTTTATATTGAATCTGTCTTTAGAGAACACTGACTGATACCGTGACTCACAGCCTGCGAGTGTATCTCAGTGGTAGAACATGCTTGGCATAGACAAAGCCCTGGCTTCAAATCCAAGCATCCCTAGAAAGAGATCAAGGGGTGGGAATGGGATTAGCAAGAGAGAAGTAAGGAAAAAAGAGAGAGAGAGATCCCAGAGGGATTCCTTGCCCCTTCTACTGTATGACACTGAACACCATCAATGAACCTTGGAGCCCACTGTCATTATGCATTAGATCTGCTGGCAAATTGATACTGACTTCCTGGCCTTCAGAACTGAAAGAAACAAATTTCTGTTTTAGATAAGCCACCTAATTGATGGTGTTGTGTTAGATAGGCATAAATGACCTAAACATGATAAATACTAACTTCAATCTTTCTTCCGTTTTTCTTATCAGTATGAAACAATATAGGCTCTCAGAAAGTTTCAGAAATTTGCAGAGGTCCCAATGTTCTTTCTTTCAGATTCCCCAATGTTATACTCTTATAACACTAAAATATCGTACTAAAACCATCAAATGCATGTTTGAAAGACCCACAGGGTGTGCTGATGTTCTATACACTCATTTTTCATGTATTATTATGTGACTGTATGTAATTTCAAGAAATTTCATTTCATACTTGATTTTGTATGCCCACCACCAAAATCCTGAAACAAAACTATTCTATCTTTGCAAATTTCTATTCTACAACATAAGGCTCACTTTAAAATAATGCATTTTCTGCTTACATTTAGGGGGTTTCAAGTGATGTATTATACAGAACTGTGTCACCGTAAACATATGACTGTTATGCATTTGCGAAGAGAGAAAATATATACATATATATATATATATATATACACATATATATAAACATTTTTCTGAAATAGCTGTGTTCTCTTGATTATGAAAGTAGGTAACTTTATGGCATCTGTTTCAATGTGATAGCTGTATATGACTTCTTGAGTATTTCTAAGCCCATTTTGGACCTTTCCTGCTTTCTTTTCATTTAAATCATCTATCATTGTGTATTATATTTTGCTATTGAAGCAAGGCTATAATGGAATAAATTGTATAACTGAGATGTCTTCAGTTAATTTGTTTCAAAATAGTAGCCAAAGGGTAAAGAAATGGTTGTTATATTTCTGCATATGCTAGCCTTTCTTTTTCCCCCTCAGTTTCATGTGGCATTGCATCAATAATTTCTTAGAAGAGCTAAGTAAAAATGATTTTACAAAGGGGCTATGTATTTTTAATTGCATAACACAATAAAATTATTTGTGCAAGACAGTGCAAATGCATGAGAGATGTGACTTCAGTATATGCTGCTGTATCTCTTACTTGAAGCTATTTTGAGTTCAGTTGAATTATTGACTTGACCCCATTGTCTTTTTATTTACTGTGTAATGTGGTAGTTTCAAAGAAAATTTTTACCATTGTGTATTTCACTTTAAAAACATAAACTTTAAATACCTGGTGGTGGAAGGACTACACGTACTCTTTGAGCAACACTAAAATAGATCTTTTTCGGATGCTATTTTTAGTGGCTAAAATTAAATAAAACTAATCTCCCAAATGGTAGAAAATCTGAAGCTATGATGTTCAAGTAGGTTTTGAATATTCATGCTACGTTAAAAAAAGTCCTACTGTGGATTCTAACTTGTCAGGATCTGGGAAATCAGTAATAAGTTCAATCAATATCTGATACAAAGAGATCTCATTTGGTTTCATACCCTGAAACATGTGCTTTTATTTCCCAAAATTTAACTCATGGGATTTTTAATATTATAACACACAATGGCACTTAGTCAAATTCCTTTGTGTTTTACGATTTTTACTAAAATGAGGTGAAATGCTGATTTTGAGTGATAAAGAGAATTTAGCAAAATAGCTTAAAAACTTTAAAACTTTGAAGCTCTGAATGATTACATGTATCTGTGACATTCAGCTAGCTTGGTGATGAAGTTGATTCCACTATTCTTTGCTATCTTTCCTTAAATATATTTAGCGTTATTATTAATATCACACATATTTACAGTACGGTCATTTCCTCCTGAAGATTTCGACAACATGTCAAATGGTGTCGTGACTTTCTGAAGACAATATAATATCTTTATTCCTTTCATTGATTAAACTACGGTTTCTTGATCCTTGGCTTTCTCTTTTGACTTCTGTTTCCCTTCTTATCCAGGTATCTTGTTCTCTTCATTTGATTAAGATACTCTCCTATAAAACATTTAACCTGATATTTTATTGCCTCTTGCTTTGTCAAACTTTCAGTATGTTATTAAATGCTGACTGGATTTCAAAGAAAATGTTCCTATCTCTAATTCTGGTATTTAGGGTATTATATAATTTCATTTATCTAATACAAAAGGACAAAACATAAAGAAAGAATTCCATCATTATTAGTATTTATTTTTTAAGAGCCCACCCAGTCTTCAGGCCATGTTAGGCTCTATAGAGACACAACAAACAAATACACAAGGAAACAAAGATGTCTTTTTTATGCCTATCAGTACTACTGAAAGTAGCTCTCGAAACCCCATGCATTCAGTGGCTGTGGATCCATTTATATAATTCTTCCTCCTTTGTGTAAAGCACTCTTCTAAAAATATAAATAAAATGGATTTATAATGAATAAAGTATGCCTATGCCATAATTAATTGACCAATCTAAAATATATTAATAAGATCTACTATATCAACAATCTATTCCTCTATTCCATGCCTTAAAATTTGGAAATATCTCATTTGATTTTTTTTTCACTTGGTGACAGAGTCTTGCTGTGTAGTTCAAGGTGGCCTGGAACTCTCTGTATAAGCCCAGGCTGTCATCAAACTCACAATGATCCTCCTGTCTCAGTCTCACAAGTGCTGGAATTACAGGTGTGCCTCCATGCCTGGCAATTTAATTTTTATATCACTTAAAAGTTTTCTACTTTTGTGACCCACATTTACAGATAAAGTCAACAAGACTTCAGATTATACATCTTTACATAATATAATAAATTTAAAGCCATTTCTTCTGCATGCCAGTATCAGTGCACTTAATCAGTGTGTCTTCCTATTTTAAGGTGCAGATGAGCAGATATGACAACCTCCCGCTTAGTGAAAATATTTTCCAAATATGATAAAATAGACTTTGGTTGATTGTAGAAGACAGAGATTAATATCAGGCATATTTTGTACTCACATCTTGCGTTGCATTGTAATTTGGCCGTGGTTGAGCCTCTTCTTCAGAACTCTCCGTGGTAGAATTCTCATTTCCTTGCGCTGCTAGTTATTCCATTACTGGCCACTCATGTCTGTTAATGCATTCACTGATTCAACATTAATTTTTTAAATAACTTTTATGTGAGGGGCATTATGCCAAGTACTAAAGGCACATAATGATGTGTTAAGACATGTACCTATAGTCAAGAAATTAAAAATCACTTATAGGATTGCACTTTTTACTGTTTTTAATCAAATTTGCTTCCTAATCATTTCCATATGCCCATCCTTAAAATGCTTTGGAGAACAGTGGATAACGAGTTGCTGCAGACTTCTATATGACAGCCCTTGAAATACATGAACATGACCATTTCTTCTTAGTTTTCTTCCTCTAAAAGCTAGCAGTTACTGAATCCTGTCAAATGCAGTATTCTCTTATCAACCGTATTGCTCTCTCCTTTCTACAATATAATCTTTAAAAATGTGGAATGTCAAATTAAACACAGTATTCTGTGCAGGCTGGTACTTAATATAATGGAAATTATATTTCCCACACTTTCAACATTATGTTTCTACTAACGCAATTTATGTGTTTGGTTATTGTGTTTTTTCGAGACAGGATCTTGCTGTGTAGCCAAGGCTGGCCTAGAACTCAGAGCAACCCTCTTGCCTCAGCTTCCTGACTGCTGGAGTTACAGGCATGCTCTGCCACCCTGGCTAGTTGTATATTTAATATGTAACATTTATACCTCCCTGTTGTCTCATATTGATGTTGCTGCCTGCTATAGACATATCATTTTCCTCTGGATTATTACTAAATTAAGCAACTGTCTTAGTTACTTTTCTCTCCTTGTTGAGACAAAATACCTGATGCCCAACATGAAGGGAGAGGTTTATTTCTTACAGTTGTGGAGGTTTTAGTCCATTCTCAGCTGGTTCCAAGGCAGGGTGGCTTGGCTGAGGGGCAGCTGTTCATGGCAGCTGCAAGCAGCAAAAGCGAACCACCCAAAAGAGAGAAAAATATACCTCCTTCCAGAGCTTACATTGTATACTGGCTCCACTCCTGGGTGGGTGCAGAACTCACACCACCAATCCTAGCACTAGACAAGGACCAATCTCAAAATGCTAGATTCAGCTGCTTCCATGACTACATGAGGGGGGCCACCTAGACACAAACTGTAACAGTGACCATCTGAAATGTCTGCAAATTTTCCTAGACAATCATTTTGTTTACAATTACATATTATCAGATGGCTTAAATAATGTATCATTTGATGTTTATTATATCGGAACAGTGTAGATGTAGATTTATTTCTTTAATATATCACAGTACATTTTTAGTTTAATTAGTATTTCTTCAATAATCTCATTTGTATGAACTTTTACACCTATTAGCAAGTGTAAGATAATTTAAAACTATCTATTCCACTTTACGGGTATGATTAGACAAATGTAAAATATAGAAATCATCCAGCTTTTGGTTTGATAGTTGGTTTTCCATAGTTAACCAAAATTTTCTTGAAGTCTGTGTATTTGCTAGTTCTCTCAAAGTAATGAGCTAACTTGAACGATGAAGGTAGTGTTTTTGATGAGATAAATGAAATAAAAACATGGAGATGGAGAACCGAAGTTGGTATATATTAGTATCCTGCTTTTATGAATCTCAACATATGATTTAATCAACAGCTCTAGCTCAAGATGAAAATAACACAAAGCAGTAAACCTCTCTTTTCCTTCTTTTTATTCTCCACTATGTTTTGTGAGCAGGTTTCAGGCACAGATAAATCCCCAATATGTCAAAATAAAGATTCGTCTTTTTATACATTTCTATGTGTTTTTAGTGGTTTCAGTGTAATGGTATTTTCCTAGCAGTAACTCGGTTGTTCAATGTCTGTTCAGAAATCCATCTTAGAGCTTCGGTCTCAAAGCTCTTCTGAGGAAAAATCTGCATGCTAACAAAAAGTAAGAAAACTTAAACACTTCTGAATAGAAAATGCTATACAATTCTTTGTAGTTTAATATAGTTAAGATCAATACCATGTTTCACTGTAACCTCTTCCAAAGTAGTTCTTTCTTTTATATTTCAGTACACTTAATAAAATTAATTTATTTTCTTAAGCATGCGCTTTTTCTTTGGGGTCCTGTAGAAGGATAAAGGTAGGACACCAAATCTTGTGCTGCGGCTCTGTCATAATGCGCTAGAATGGAGGTCTTTTAGTATGGAGAACTTTAAGGTCACCCAGAGAGTTCTTATTTGCTTGGCGACATCTTTACAATAGTGTCAAGTTTTGTAGAAACACATATCCTGCTTATTAATACATGTCTGACTTTTAGTCATAGGTAAATCTTTCAGTCCATTCTGTTTGGAAAATAGTGGATTTGAG
The DNA here is from genome assembly GCA_004365215.1 of Cuniculus paca. Taxonomy (NCBI): domain Eukaryota; kingdom Metazoa; phylum Chordata; class Mammalia; order Rodentia; family Cuniculidae; genus Cuniculus; species Cuniculus paca. The sequence goes on along the minus strand of RJWT010035426.1, from coordinate 365 downwards.
GTCTGGAGTCCAAGATGTTCTCTTACATTATCATTCTATATGCATTTGGCAATGCAGGTTTAACTTGAATAAAAAGCTTTTATTCTTATCATTCCAATGTATCTTTTTAAAACTCTGGAGAAAATATCAATTTCTATGACAGTTATTTGGACATATAAAAATTGTATTCACGTGTTAAATAAATATTTTCTGAGTACCAAGTCTGTGGCAAACTCTGCTAAGCATTAAGTAAGCCTGATCTAAGGAAAGAGACATGGGTCTGTTTGTACCTAACTGCAGTGAATGCCAAAACAAATAAGTACATTTTTATATATTTATATTTGGTATATACTCTCATAAGAAATAAAAGTACTGAGAAAGAATTA
>RJWT010035425.1:0-13467 GCA_004365215.1 Cuniculus paca | reverse complement strand
CCCCTATGGTAGGCAGGCCTTGTGGGGAGTCAGCCCTGCCTCATTTCAAGTGAGTCAGGTAAGTGAGTAAACTGTACTGGCCAAGGGTCCCCAGAGAACAGACCCCTTCCAGCAATGTGAAATCACTCTGCTTCTCAGTACTGGCTTTCAGGATACCTGTCTTGAGGAGTCAGGGCTTCTGTGGCTCCCTTGACACTCAAGACCTCAGAGCCCCCACTGCATACCACTTCCTAGATGCATCATGGATGACTGGGGTCAGGGAGAATCTGGTTAGCTGGGACTGTCATCCTTCAAACATCCCAGACATCTGGCAGATGGAGAATCACAGGTGGAGTCAGTAGGCAGAGAAGGGAGAAGGGGAGTATGAACGGAGCCAGGGAGAAGTGTAAGAATTAGAGGGGACCTCCCTCCCATGGGCCTGACTGCAGCCTGTGATGACTCAGCAGCCCTAGGAGTGCTGATGAACTCGCTGGATGGTATGGATCAGGCAAGATCCTAGCAGAAAGCAGGCAATCCACAAATGCGGTGATTGGAGAAGTGGTCCGTAAAAAGACTATGGTCAAAGATCTGGGAAGGGTTGAAAGGAAGCTGGACACAAGCAGGCCGTCCCACTACTAGGCCTAACAGGCCAGGGAAGTTGCCAGAACTGCAGGAAACTCAGCAGGAGGGCTACCTGGCAGGACCAAGGTCCCAGCTGAGGGGTGCAACCAGGCTGTGGCAACCTGCAGGAGGTGTCAGGTGCCCCGACCTCACTCTCCTCTACTTGTTGGAGAGTAAAGGCACCCACCGATGCCGTCCCCCAGGGCAGCTTCCTGGGGAGGGGAGAGGGCCGGCAGTCTGGAGACAGGCTGGAAGCAAAGAGAGACCTGATCCTCACTCCACCCTTCCCAGCTAGAGGCTTGGATAAGTCACTCAACCTTTCTGGGCTTCAGTTTCCTTCCCTGTGAGAGACAATGGTGAAGGTGCTTATGTTTCAGTTCCAATTTGAAATGTGATCATATATTTAGGGGTCTCAGTCTAGAGCAGTGACGGTGAACCTTTTAGAGCTTCCAATGATAACAAATGGCCAGCTGCAGCGTGTGTGCCATAGGTTGCCCACCACTGGCCTAGAGCCTGGCATGCATAAACTGGCTGTCAGCATTTGGGCGTGTCTCAGAGGACCAATGAGGTAGTGGATGGGCAGGCAGCTGAGCCAGGTGTCCCAGCTCTTCCAAGCAGCATGGGCCCAGCTGGAAGGACATTTGGCAATGCTGAGTCCCCTCTGGCAGTGTGGGAGTCCTCCCCTTGCCCCTTTGACAACGTAGCAGAGAGAGTACTCACAGCCTCCCAGGCATCTGGCATGGCTGGGCAACTGATCAGAAAGAGGATGTCTGCCCTGAATGCCAAGGGCCTAGCGCACGACAGCACAAGCCCTCAGAGCCTCAAGCTCCCAGAGGCCACCCCTTCCTCTGGTGCCCATAGCAAAGACCGTGGTGACACCCACAGGCCTCTGCCCTTTATTTCTTATCACCTGCATCACAAGTTCACAGGAAGAGGGTTTTCAAACCATCAGAGTCAAGATTGCACTGTGGTTAGTGTTTTTCAAAAGAAAGGAAACCAAAATGGATCAAAGAACTGCAGGTGCAGCAGATTAGGCCCTGCCTATGACGGGAAGGGGGCTGGGTGAGAAAAGGGAGTGAATGCAGGAGAGGCAACCCCTCCCCTCAGACCCCAATGCCTGTCCAGCTCTCTGGGGAAGAACAAAGGGTGAGGTGGAGGAGCCAGGTCCCCTGAGTGTCGTGAAAGACAGAGGACCATGAGTGTGGGCACGTGAGGCCAGAGAGGGGCACCCACCCTGTACCGTGGCCAGCTCCAGTCTTTGTCCAGCCCCTCTGCCCCTATGGGCCCCCAGGAGCTCACAGCCAGTGAGCCCAGGATCCCTGTGCCAGTGTCAACCAGCCCTTCGTACTGTCACCTGCACCTGGGCAGCCAGTTTCTAACCTTGCTCGGCTTGACACACCCCACCCAGCTGCTGTGCTGGATTCTTGTGAATCACACTTTTCTAAGGAACTTGTTTCTCTTGTTCCTTTTATCTGAGGTACATGCTAGAGATAAAAATGGGAAGTGTTACGCTTCCAAATTTCCTCTGACTAGGATTAAATTTGCTGAGTTACCTGTAAAATGTTTATCTACTGAAGCAACTGGGAGGGATGTAAAGTTGTTTTACTGTCCTTATTTTCCACTTGCTTCATTTTTTCTGGTATATATTAAGAATCCTTTAAAAAACTGTTTTTGAAGTTGCAAAATGATTCAAATATTCAGAAAATCATAGAGAACTAGATAATGAACACACTAATACCTACTAGCCAGCTTTATTAGTTCTTGATGGTACCATGCTTGCTTCAATTTCTTTTTTCTTTTCTTTTTTTAAAGTAAAGGAAACAGCTGGGGATGTAGCTTAGTGGCGCAAGCACCTGCCTAGCAAGTACAAGGTCCTGAGTTCGATCTTTGGTACAAAAAAAAAAGGGATATCTTTAAAAAAAAAAAAAAGCATAAAATTTACTATTTTCTCCATTTCAATTTATTTTTGAAGTATAACATTATAAAGTAATGGGCCCTCTGATCTACTGCTCCTTGACTAGAGATGATCACCATTCTGGGTTTCATTTTCCTATAAAAGGGATTACCTGTCCATTAAAGCAAGCCATACATGAGAGAAGGATATAAAGCAAAAAGTAAAATTCATCCTGCTATTCCCAGTCTTAAACTCACTCTCCCTGAAGTAACCACTGTTAAAACTTTCTACAGAACTTTCTATAAAATGTTCTACAAAAAAGTTTTTACACAACTTTCTTCAGGTTGTTTTGTTTTGTTTTGGTGCCGGGGGTGAATACATGCCCTGACTTATTCTAAGTAGTATCCTTCCATTAAGCCCCAGACTTCCAGGTATTTTTTTTTAGACATATGAATTATGTAAACTTGTTTTCTTTCTTAGTACAAATAGAATTACACTACACATATTTTTCTCCAATTCACCTTTTGTTTCCAATTATCTGTGTTCCTCAGACATTTCTCCCTGTGAATACTAACAAAGCTACCGTATTCTTTTTAACAGCTGCCTGGGATTCTACTTTATTTAATATTTCCCATGAATGGGCATTTAGGTGGTTTCCAGTTATTGTGTTGTTCTAAAATAGCTTGCAGTGAATATTCTTCTGCCACGTAGTTTTGGTCACTTGTGAGTATACTGTCTATCTGTAAAATAAATAACTACAAGTGGAGCTTCTGCAGTGAAGAGCAATTGAACATTGGGCATCTTGAAAGAATTGCTAGACCCTCCCTCTAAAAATGATCAGTGTAAACATCCACAAGAATGCAGGAGCGTTCCTGCCTCCTCCACATTCTCAGAGGATGTCCTTACACACCACTGTTGGCCCATTGTTTATCTTCTGTAAACTGTCTATTCCTAGTTCTCTCTCCTGGCGTTTTATGAATTTATTATTACATTTGGATCTTTGATCTATCTGGAATCAATTTGGAGGTAGAGTGTGATATTCTTTTCAATTAACATATACTGATGTTTCTTACTCTGTAAATAGGTTGAATTAAGCACCAAGATAAAAGGAAAGCAGATTTTTCTCCATATCTAAGAGACCTAAGGCCACCTGAGTTTGCCACCGACTCTGATGCAAATTATGTGGATATGGAAGGTCTCCAAGGGACTATCTCTGATCCTTGCTTTGGGATCAAAGAGGTGAGTAAAAACTAAGAAGGATAGGAGGGAGGGAGGAGGAGAAGAATGATGCTCTGGCACCCAAAGGCTCTGCTCTGAAGTTAACAGTGGGACACTGCCTCTGACCACCTTGTCTTCATAATGGCTCAGCTGGATACTCTGCAACATCCAGTCAATTAGTGACTTAGCATATATGCTGCAGTGGACATCATCACTGGAACTTCTATCTTTTCCTATGGTAAAAGGAAGCCATATATGAAATAGTTATTCAACGGCCAGAGGCCAGCCACTAACAGTCCACCAAAATCCAACTTTCCTTCCTCCAATATAAAGGAGTCAAAGCCAGGAACATGGCTGCGAACCAGAGACAGCAATTCCTGACCCTGTACATTTAGCCAAGGCCAAAGACTACATTCTCAGTGGAGTAAGAGAGAAACTAGCCTGTGCCCTTCCAGGCTGTAGTGGTTTTAAAATATGAGCACAAATTCTGGCAAGAGATGGAGATCTACTTGTTTTCTTTCTTAGTACAAATGGAATTACACTACACATGTTTTTCTCCAATTCACCTTTCCTTTCCATATTGTCAAGCTTTCACCGGAACCTGGGAAATCTTCAGGCGAGATTGCTGTGAGAAGCAATGTGGCTTCTGAGGCTAGGGAGCAGAAGGCTACCCAGTGTCCACCTTGTTCTCCAGAAGGCTCACTCTTAAAGCCCTGTGCCACCATGAAAATCCAGCTCCCTTGAGGCCACGTGTCGGGTACAGGTCAGGCTGAACTCAGACTTCCAGCCAAGTGCTAGGAGAATGAAATTCCTCCTGACAGAATCTTCCCAGCTGAGGTCCAGACATCAGAGAGCAGAGAGGCAAGCCATCTTGCCTGTGTTTTATACAAATTCCACAGAATTCTTGGCAGATCTAATGTACATAGTACAATTGGAGGTTACAGGGCTGCTCCCCTCTGCTCACCTGAATCTGGGCAAAGCCTTGCCCAACATTTACCTCAAAGGGGAGAAATAAGTAAAACAAACCAGATCTACTGTGGAAGATTCCAAAATTCCAAATCAGGACTAGTGCTTGCCAGATCTCCTTACATGGCTTACAGTAACCTTTTTTTTTTTCTCACCTGGAGCCTATTGAAGAAGGTTCATGCATACTGACTGCTTCTCTTACATAAAATTATAACAAAGTGCATGATGGGAAAGGATGCAGCTGACACGACTCACAACCCTGTCAATCATGTTGTTAATCATTCTCCAGAAGACCTCAACGAGAGGTGCCCTAAAACACTTAAAATCCCTGCCTCTTGTGCTAATGGCAATTGTGACATCTTTGACAGCCAGGGCTCACTCACTCTGAGTACTGTTACCTTAATAAACTTTGCTGTTTCCTTGCTGTCGTGCTGTGTCCAATTGTCTGTTTATCTCTCTTAAAAGCCTCAGAATCTGTCCCAGACCCCATTGCTCACAGTAACAGCCCAAAGAATATGTGAGGATAATGAAATGGTTGATGTTTTACAGCACTAAATTTTGCACAGTTTGTTATTTAGCAACAGATAACTAGAACCAAACCATAACTCAGAACACTTGTCCCTCTTCCTGCTGGCTCCAACCCAGATATGTCAACAATCCAGTCTCAGCTATGCGGATAACCACTAGGGATGACAAGGCACAGCGTGAGAGGGAACTAGGTCCCCCAATAATCAGAGTTAATGCGATCACTCATCTTCTAGCGTTATACATAAATATCCTTATTCAGCCACAAGCAAGACAAATGTGTCCCCTGCCCTTTGTGAGTTTAGGTGGGGAGGAAGGAGAGGGGCAGCAAGAACAGCTCAAGCAAAATAAACAAACACCCAATTAGTGTGATCAACTCTAAACACAGACATACACAGAGCTGTAGAAACAATTCACAGAGGCTCTGGCTCAGGCTGAGAGAGCTGATGTGTGCTCTGACACCAGAGGGTGAATAAAAATCAAGTAGTTTGGGAGGGAGGGAGAGAGGAGAAGAACGTTCTGGCACTAGAGGAGGGTAAAGCATGTGCGAAAGCTCTGAGTCAGGAAAGAGATGCTGTTTCAGAAACTGTGGGGGTGGTGAGGGCTAGTGTGGGGTAGGCTGAAGATTTTAGTACAATCTCTGTGAAACGAGGATGCATGGGCTGATTCCAGTTGGAGATTGATAAAATTGGGGCAGACAGCCTTGTCAGCAGGCTCATGAAGACCCTATAAGGGACAGAGCCATGGAGGTGATTAAGTATAGGAGACATTTGGGAGGTGGATGACAAGTTTTTGGAGTCAGGGGAGTTTGTTGAGGAAAAGAAGAGTAAAGGATGAAGCACCAGTGAAATGATGTCTAGTCTATGAGCAAATTATGATGTCACGGCTAAAGGAAATTTGGACATGGCCAAGTTCAAAGGCAGCTCAAGGATGAGAAAGGGAATTGGATTTGTTAGTGAGTACCTTTGAGCATGTCGCCTTTCACATTTTTATTTGTCTATAATATGGAAATAATTATGGTTCCATCTACTACACAGGATTCTTAAGTATATGGACAATGGCTGTGCCTGTTCATTTGGCCAAAACATTTATTGAGTGGTGCCTGCAATGTATGACAAATGAGATGAATATGTAAAAAATGTGGTGTATTAGCAAAAAGCGCTAAAAAGAAAAAAACAAGGTAGGAAAAGGGATAGAAGAGAGGAGTACATTTTTAGGCAGGATAGATCATGAGCAGAGTAGATCCAAGTTCCCTGAGGAGCCTGAGGCTTATGTAATCTGGGCGAGTTTCCTTTAGAAAAGGAATATTTGAAAATCTTACTATTGCAGGTTCAATGAAGATATGTGACTGAATAAATGTCTGGGGCCTTGGGAGGGGCAGCATTGACTGTGCCTTCCAGAGTTCACCTTAGCTCATAAGCAATGGAGCGAGGGGAGGGCTGGCAGCAGAGTCACAGCAAGAACCTGTTTTCTGCTGCGTAGAAGGAGACAGGCAATCCCACCGATCCTCGATTTCCTGATCCATAAATGAGGACACTATCACATCCGTACAAGGTTCTAAGGAGTAAGTAAAGACGTAGAAGTGTAACTCTGTGTAATACGTGGTAGCTATTTTAGGCGTTTTTTATTCCTACCCCATACAGATAGAAAACCATGGTCTCAACCTCTGAAAGGGACTAGAGAGAACTTCAGTCCAAAGGGAAGTGCAGGCTCCCACAACGGACAACCTCACACTGCCCTTGAGTGCCGGGCCCAGTGGCACCACCGATGTGTACAGTTCGTGTGGCCTCTGACCTGTGGTAGCAGGCTGTGGCAGTGACCTTCAAGGGCTCTGCTCCAGAGAAGAACCTTAAGGAGACCAAAGGTCCTGTGAGGACCCTGCTGCTCTTTAGAGTGGACAAATGACTGTAACGATGGCCCTAACACTGCCACAGTTGGGGGTTGTGAGGATCCCGTGAGGTGGTGTTCCGGGCACATGCAGAGCGGCAAGTAAAAGCTCCTTTTAGCTGGACACAAGGTTCGGGGTCTGTGCCAAACAGGAAACTGCTCATGACAGCCTAGGGCACTTGACTCTCAAAGTCCCCCAGGCCCTGGGCATGAGGCTGCTTAGCAAGTGCTCACAGGCTTGTGACAAAGCAAGTGTGACCTGTGGTGGGTGCTGAGGGTGCCCAATGACCTGGAACAATTAAACTCACAACCAGAGGGTGTTCGGATGTGACCACTGCAGGCCTGTTTGCCCACAAGTCACAATCCTTCACTGGATAACACATCAGCCGTTAGCCCTCAAAGTCCTGTTGCTAAGAGATTATGAGCTAAACGATGTTTCCAAAAACTAACAGGATGTTCCAGAATAGAGCCATAATAAGAGCCTAAACAGAAGGATGTACGTACTAGTATTAACACACCCTGGTACAGAGTTGAGGAGTGGGTAACTGGGAGATGGCCTGCCATACACACCACTGCTGTGCCAGGGTTTTCACGCTAATCAAACCAGCGCACGGTCAAATTGGAGTGAGTACAATATAGTGCCTTTCTAAGATGTATCTGTTAGGAGACCCACTATTTCAGGCGTGTGCAGGGCCAGCCCAGCCACATGCAGTTGCAGGAATGACTGAGTCTAACATAACCGTACTCACCTTTCTTTGGCAGAGTGCCTGTTTGTGATAATTGACTTTACATGTCCATTTGCCACCACCAACATTGCTGCTTTGTTGCTAGGACAACAGGAACTGGTCAACCAACAAGCCAGGTCAGAGCAGGACAGAAGCCAGTGAACAGATCATCTGGTTTCCCAGGAAGAAGTAGGCTTTCTACTGATCGGCTTCCTCACCACAGGCTCCCGGCTTACCCTCAGGTGATCTCCATCAGGCAGATAGATTAGTACAAAATAACTGTCTCCTAATTTGCTATGAAAGGAAATCCTGGTTTCTGCTGGCCTCCTGGGATCCTAGCAGTGTGATGTCAGTTGCAGACCCTCCCTTCCTGCCCCCTCCCTGGTTTCCTCCCCCACCCCCACCCCCGGCCTCCTTGCTGCCTCATGCTACTCTATCCCACCTTTGCCACTGCCAGGCAAAGGCCAGCTTTCTCTCTGTCCAGGTCTCAGGCTGCAGTGGCCTTGCATTCTACATTTCATCTTGCTGGGGCAGGTAGTGGAGAGCAGTTGTATACTTCTCTCCCATTTTACAGGTATGAAAACTGAGGCACAAGGAGCTAGAGTTGGTTGTCAGAGTTACACACCCTGATAAGTCAGGGGACAGGCTTTTAGCTCCAGATCCCAGGCTCCTCACAGCTCACCAGTTCCAAGCACCCTGTGATGTGTTGCATAGGAAACCACCGGATGTTGCAATGCTTCTTAGAAAGGGTCAGTGTTTCCATGGGCTATCCCTACTGACCTTCAATCACTGTGTGGCACTCAAGGGAGGGACAGAGTCACAGGAACTGTCCCCTTTCTTTCTCCATTAAGCAGGGGTCAGAGGGTGAGGGAAAAATGTATCAAGCAGTGTCTACCATTCCAGGTTTATTCTACCCCTCACTACTTGGTGATCGTGAGCAAGCTACTTAACATTCTATGGCAGTTTCCTCTCCGGAAAATGATGGAAAGACTGGTACCTTCCAACTGTGTAGGGCTGTTATGAGGAATGCTTGAGATCGGCAAGTAACAGCGAGGAGGCGGGTACGTACGTGGGGCACCGGATAAAGGTCCGCAGCAGCTGTCTGTTCTCACACCACACCATTTACTTCTGCTCACAATGCTACTCAGGACCTAGGCTGCAAGTGAGCAGGGGGCTTGTGCCAACTGTGGGGCCATTATAGTCTCTGGTGGCGACTGCTCTGGTGACAAAGGATCCTCAAGATCCCTACTTTGGGGAGTTAGCCTGGAAGAATGGAGAAATTGCTTCGTGGGTCTGTGCCTGTTTAAACACATGTGCTTCCAACTGGCTTGCCTGGCTGGAACGCCCCTGCACAACCCAGGCCAGCTCTGCACTATCCTTTCTACACACAGCTCTGCACTATCTTTCTGGGCCTGGCAGGGGTCTCAAAGGCCAATTGTTCCCCCTTCACCATTTATCAGCTGCCCCGGGAGCAGGACAGAGCTGGCCAACATGCAGCCCCTCGCAACTCTGTCTGAAAATTGAAGAAGATTCTTACCATTATAAGGGTCTTAAAACCCCAGGCAGAGGACAGCATCTAAAGAAGGACCCCAGTGACAGCAGTAGGGTCTGAAGGCTGAGGCTGAGGATCATGAATTCACCCGCCCTGCCACTTGGCACTGGCCCCCGGCGTGGTGGCTCCAGTTACCCCGGGCCCAGGATGCTGTTTCTGTTGAGTCATCCTTTCTTGCCCAGAGGCATCCTGGCCTGGAGCCACATTCCTGGTGGGGTCTGAGTGCCACAGAGAACGGAAGCCTCCTTTCTCACTAAGCCACAGCTCCCCAGCCCTGCAGACAGGCTTGTCTCTCAGGAGCCTCTGCCAGCAGGGAGCCTGGGCTGCAAGATTGTCTGTGTCCTCCCCACTCCTCCCCATTGCACTGGCCCTAGGTGGAGCCTGAGCCCCCAAAAGCTAAAACACCCCTAGGGAGGGAGGGAGTCAGAGACACCAGGGTTCAGGAAGGAGAGGCCAGCCAAGGGCTGAGGCCCAGAGAGAGGTTAAAAAGCCATGAAACGCCTGCCTGTTCTCTTGGGCTCCTCCTGCCAGTGGAGGCCAGCAGACCCACTGGGACAGGCCCACTGATGGGCAGTGACCAGCCTCAGAGGCCTAAGAGCTGGGCCCATACTGCCCCCACCCAGCAACTCCCACATCCTTTATTGGTAAAAGGGCAGTGGCTCCAGGCCAGAAAAGCAGCTGCACCTTCTGCAAAGCACACGTTCCAGGAACGTCTGCACCATTCACTAAGTGCCAACGCTCCACGGCATGCCCGACAGCAGTGGGCAAGGCTGATGCGGCCAGTCTTACCAACCTGGGCTCCACTCATACTCTCATCCCAGCTGCCTGGGGTCAGCTCTTGGGTCCCCCTTCTAGCTGTGTGCACTAGAGCAAGTTACTTTACCTCTCTGGGCCTCCACTGCCTCGTCTACAAAATTGGGGCGAACTAATACCACCATATAAGGATGATAAATAAGTTCATATATGTAAAAGAGTAGGACAGTTCCTGGCACAAAAAAAGTTCAAAGGGTGTGTGTGTGTGTGTGTGTGTGTGTGTTAAACCCTAACTCTGTGCCTTGCCTCAGGCTATTGTTTGCCTGCAACGCCTTTCCCCTCTTCTTCAGAAACCTGTTAAGTTCAGCCTATAGAAGTTTCTAGACGATAGGACTGTCTCCAGCACCAGCAGAACACATTCTCATTTGGTGAGGGTTTTTTCTGGCCAGGCAGGTGGATGAGGGCAGGATTCAGGAGGAGATATCTGCCCAGGGTTATCATGCCTGTCAGTGTGGTTCTGTGTGCAGCCCGGTCTTCTGGCTGGAAGCAGCATCGTCTCTGCCCACCTGATGGTGCTGGCTCCCCCAAAACCATCAGATTCCTGAGAACATCACCAGAGCCTCAAAAGATCCCCTCAGCACTCCGAGGATGGGGCTTCAGTGACCTCAGAGTCACGTAAGGGTCAGGAAGGCCTCAAGACTGGAGGAACTGGCCTGGCAGAGCCCGCAGAGGGCCCCACAGAAAGACAGCCCAGGAAACTCTGAGCAATGCCGGCAGACCACAGGGCCCCAGGCTTCCTGCACTCCACACACGCTGCCCCGTCAACGTCAACGGGTTTATGAAACCCTGCGGGGTGGGCATTGGGAATCCAAGGGCCCCCGGGATTCACGGGCTGTGGTCATCCTGTTCCCTGACAACCTTGGCCAAAGTGGCTTTCTGAAGACTGCTGTCCACACTATAATGGAATCCAGCTGCTGCAGGAGACAGGCACCTGATGGAGGCCTGCTGTCTCCACGGGCCTCGGCCTCCAGACTCCGATGCTCCTCCTGCAAGAACCTGGGCTCCCCACAGAAGCAAAGAACCCGCAGACAGAGCAGGGGGCGGGAGCTGTGGTTGAAGGACTTGGTTGGGAGGGACATGTGGGTTAAAAGCCCAGTTCATAGCTTTGCCAGCCCTGCAACTTTGGGGAATGGTGGTTAACTTCTTTGTGCCCCAGTTTTCTCATCTCTAACATGGTGACAAAAACAGCCACCTTGTTGTGGAGATTAAATAAATAATGTAGATGAGAGGAACTGGCACACAGTAAGTTCTTAATCAATAGACACTGTTCTATCTCTTGGTCCCCTTCCCATTTGTCAGAGCTCTATCTCCATTTTTTCTAATTCTTTTTTTTTTCACCCACTTTCCCTAGCCTCTCTTTCCTCTCCCTTCATCTGCTGTTCCCTTTCTATTTGCAAAAGATCTCCATACTTCCTATTACCTTTTATTTTGCTCTTTATTTATATTTTGGGTTTCCCATATAAGAGAAACCATGTGTATTTAAACTTGTGTCCCTGGTTTATTTCACTTAATATTATGATCTCGAGGTGTATCCATTAATCTATGAATGACTCATATTTATCCTTTTTATGGTAATGTAATATTCTGTTGTGTATAAACACATTTTCTTTAGAGATGGAAGGAGAGAGGAACAGGATAGCAGATGAACGAAGGATTAAGTTGTGTTGCGTACATGTACCAACTCCCCACCATAAATGTTATCATTATGTACTACAAACATATACTAATAAAAATTAAAGGATAAATAAACTAATGATTAAAAGTGGAATGCATAAATTTTTTAAAAAACAAGAGCAGTTACCTTAGAAACCATAAGAGAGGCATCAGAAACTTAAGGAGTTAATACCATTACATTTCCTTTGCTTTTGTAATTTTAGTCAAATCTAGACCCAATCTGTTACAAATAGTCGCCGATTTCGGATGACACACCTTACAATTTTTAGATTTCACAACAGTGTGAAAGCAGTACACACCCAGTTAGAAACCATGCTTCCAACTTCGAATTTGGATCTTTCCCATGGGCTAGCAACATACAGCACGATCCCTCTCACAAAGCCAGGAAGTGCTAGTTACCTGCCGGTCCCACTCAGCCACAGGATCAGGAGGAGATACAGCCCGTACTCTGCAGTACACAAGTGTTTGGTCACGACATTCGGGAAGCTGGATGTGTTAAATGCATTTTTGACTTACAATGGTTTCAATTTATGATCGGCATATTGGGACATTCCCACATGGTACATTGAGGAGTGTCTGTACACTCAAAAGGAAAATACAACTTTCTCTTGTGGCTTCCTTTCCCTTTGACTGCCCGGGAATCTCCAGGTCTTATATGCTGAAAAAGAGGGAGATGGAGGGCACAACCTTCACACCTCAGCCAGGAGAACTGAACGCTGTCTTTCCCCACTGAGAGATGCCGTGTAGTCAGGAGGAAGTGACCCTGAGACAACCAGCACACAACACAGGCTGCAGGGGCCTTCCAGAGGGATGACTCCAAAGATGGTCAAGCGGGTAGCGGGCTACCACCTGCTCACTCCACTTTCAGAGCCCTGCCCACACTCGTGGCTTCTTCACACCCACCTGTGGCTATTCCTCCTGCGCTGGGCTCATGGTCCACTCTCAGACTGAATCAGAGCTGCTGTCCCATTTCCTTTCCTAAGACTCACTTTGGGGTTGAAGCTACTTCTCCTTTCCAGACCCCAAAAATGTAAATGGCCTCCTTCTTCCTCTGGGTCTGAAAGTCCCAGAAAGTTGCCCACACCTGCCAACCCCAGGCCTCCCGTAATCCTCAGTGCCAACTGACCCACCCAAGGGCTGCCAAAGCAACTCCAGCCCAGAACAGAGAAATGGGAGTCTCCAGTGGGGCATTCTGCTTTGGTTTTCATTGTTTGTTTTGGTTTGTTTTGTTTTTCTCAGTAATCGGACAACCAGCAGAAGCCAAAGCAGAGTCCAGTGTCCAGCAGTGGAGCCTCTGCCTTTATTTTTTAAGGTCCAGGGGCACCAGATGTAAGCACCAGAAACACAACACAAGAGGGTAGCAGAAATGGAGCAGACCCCCCCAGGCAAAGGAAAGAGGATGCATTTCTAGGCAGCTGAAGAGAAGGAACAGCAGTCAGGGAAATGGCAATGGAGCTGCTGAAGGACAGAGGAGGCATCTCTGGGAGAACCCTGGGGACTGGCAGATGCTCCGCGTGCCCAGTGGGGCTTGGGGACATAACAAAGGGCCTGGGAAAAACTCAGCTTCAGCACAGGAGTGTGTGGGATGTGGTCCCTGGGGGAAATTCAGAGAC
>RJWT010035424.1:0-13465 GCA_004365215.1 Cuniculus paca | reverse complement strand
TTTTTAAAGTGTAACTGTAATCTAAAGGGTAAAATATAAATTAAATTTTAAATAGTGCCAATAACTTGATCTATAAAAACGTATCTGATTACAATCACGTAATAATATGACAGTCTAGACAAAGACTATAAAAAGACTATAAGATGGCATTATAACAGCCTAATCAAAGAGCAAATTTACAGAATTTTTTTTTCTTTTTCATCTACTGTTACTGTGATACTATGGTTCTTTAAAAATCTTAAATTCTAATGTCACATTTATAAATTTCTAAATAAAATTTCTAAAGAAAGTATTTTCTTTAAATTTCATTAATTATCAGTAGACAAACTAGTTTTTCTGAGTGATATAACACAGAATCCAAAACCTTTCAGGGAAGCGAGCAGTCTCAGAGGTCTTAGCTGCCCACACACATGCTGTTCTTTTCTTTTTTTTTTTGCGGCACCAGGAAGTGAACTCACAACCTTGCGCTTGCTGGGCAGGCACTTAGACCGCTGAGCTAGATCCCCAGCCCTGTTTTTGACACAGGGTCTCACTGTGCCATTCAGGCTGGCCTTGAGCTCACTTTGTAGCCCAGGCTGGTCTCGAACTCACAATGATCCGCCTGCCTCAGCCTCCCGAGTGCTGGGATTACAGGCATGAGCCACCACGCCCGGCTCACACATGCTGTTCTTAACAGTCAGGTCAAGACTCGCTGTGCTAAGTTCACGGTGAGGCAGACTGCAAACGGGGCCAAGTGCTGCTATCCACTAAATCTTCCTCCATCCCAGTGTTGCCCAAACTTCTGTAATCTGCATACACCTCAAGATTTTTCTGTGTGCCACAGCCCTATGTCACTAATATTTTTGTCAATTTGCTTCTTTATCTGTACACACTACACACACACAGCCTCATCTCGTTGCTGCCCTTTTAAAAACTGGAGGTTTTTTCCCTTTTTTTTTATTTTATTTTTTTTTTTTTTGTCTTTTGAGACAGGGTCTTGCTATGTAGTTCAGTTTGTCCTTGAACTCATTGTGTATCCCACGCTGGCCTCAAACTTGTGGTAATCTTCCTGTCTCAGCCTCCCAATTGAAGGGATTACAGACATGCCCCACCACACCCGGCTTAAAAACTGTTAAAATATAACAAGATGTATCATTTTTATCATTCTTAAAGATACAATTCAGTAACAGTAAGTACATTCACAATAATGCGCTGCGATCACCACTATCCATTTCCAGAGTTTATTTCCCAAATAGAAAATCTATACTCATTAAAATGGTAACTGTCCATTCATCCCTCTCCTCAGTCCCTGGTAATCTCTGTCTTACTTTTTAGGTCTATTAATTTTAACTATTCTAAGAACTAAGTGGAATTAATATAGCTAACCATCTTTTTGAGTCTGCTTATTCCACTCTGCATGATGGTCCAAGGTTCTTCCATGGGGATGTATGTATTAGATTCTCTATTTGCTTTTCTTTACAAAATTTTATTCACCTGAACTATTAAGGCCTAAAACTACCAATTTCTATTAGATTAGATAGATTAGGTTATGTATTTTCCTAACATCAAAATTCCTATCATTATTTAAATGTTCACATGAGAGTTAGATCCCAGTACCTAAATAAATAAATAAATGTATGTATGTATGTATGTATGTTCATGAGTATGACCTAAAAGCACCTAACTCACTAGCAGATATTGGCACAGTAGAAAATGCAACCTGCGCTTCAGGGACTGCTCTCACAAAGAAGACTCCTACCAAGACCAGTGGACAGCAAATGCAATGTGAAACAGAACTCCTTATCCTTCATGCCGAAAACTTTCAGACAGAAAAATAACTTTTTATTGTTAGTCAAAGGTTATTTTTTAATATACAAAATTTTTATTTAAATGCAAAACAATTCTGTTTCCATGAGGCTATTTAGGTATCTTCAAATCTGTACACAAAAGAGAACTGGGAAAAAACAGAAGCTATGATTTCTAAACACAGTTTAAAAACAACTATAATAGTCGGGCATGGAAGACCATGCCTGTAATTCCAGTACTCTAGAGGCTGAGGCAGAAGGATCAGGAGGAGTTCAAGGACAGCCTGGGCTACACAATCAGCTCAAGGCCAGCCTGAACTACACAGCGAGACCCTGTCTCAAATTAACACAACATAACTCGACACGATATACCATACCACCAAACCAAACCAAGCACAAAACAAAAGTAAAATTAAATTAAATTACATTTAAAAAAAATAGGGCCAGAGATATGGCACAGTGCCTGCCTGGCAAGCACAAAATCCTGAGTTTGATCACCAAAACCAAAACAACAACAACAACAAAAAAACCACTACATTCATCATCATTCTTAATATGAAAAAAAATTGGAAGTTATTTCCCTAATTCCAGAGGCCTACACACATACACACCAACCTGTCCTTAACTAAATTCTTTGCTTTGCTACAGTCACTCTGAATGGTAATTTTCATTAATTTTAAATGACAATGAAAGAATCAGAAATGATTAGCAGTAGGAGGTAACATTTACTGAAGTGTCCATATGCCAGGTTTTGACACAAAATAAGCATTTCTATTAGTCCCACTTAATCAGTCAAGCAAGAGAGCTTTGGAGTTTAACAGACCTGACCACATCATGCCACCAGCAGAGCCAGAACTGAACCCAGGCAATCAGCTATACCTCTCAATGTAATTATTTTTATTCAATATGCAAAATCAAATATCAGTAGGTTCTGTCATGGTTATACAAAATTTATGTAAAATAATATAATAACCTATTCTTACATAGCTTATTCCCATATTATACCAGAAAGAGCGCTGGAATAGGATTTCTGTGACCCTGGTTCCTAGGTCAGCTCCACCCCTCACTAGCTTTCTGAGTACTGTACTTCCCCTCTTCAGGCTTGGGTGTGCCCACTGGTAACATGATTCAATCAGCCAGGATAATCCTAAAACCTTTCACCTCTAAATGCTTCTCACGAGTTTTTCAAAGCCTTGCTGAATCTAAGGGGACATAACTACTAATGTTATGATGGTTCTGATCCAGTTTAGAGAGGCAAGGGAAGGGGTAGAGATACAGGCTAAGATAAATCCTTCAATTCTTCCTTTTTTTTTTTTTAAGCTTCTGTTCTATGTTACATAAGTGTAAAGCTGTCAGATCAAATTTTGTCAAGCACTTTACGCTCTGCTCATGAGATAAACCAAAAGGCCTAACTAGATTCTACATGACTGAGAAAGCTTAATGCAAACTTAGCCAAATCATCAAAATATTGTCACAGAATGGAATGAAGTGTAAGAAGTGTCCAAATTAATTTATGAATTAAGTAAACAGTAAGCTCATTAATTCTGGCTAACCTAGATAAAAAACAAGGTGACTCTTATATAAGAGCTTCCAGATATTCAATAAACAATTAATTTGAAAAAAAAAGTTTGACAGTATCCACCTTTTAATAATTTCACTCCTTTTCCCTCAGGGAATTATACAGCTATTTGAAAGAATGAATATGGTATTAAGAACAATTTGAAAATGAAGTTGGAAAACAAATTTCTATCACTGTGATTTTTCCTATTTATTGTTGATTACTGGTTGTCAACTCTACTCTAAAAAGTGGGGAACAAACAAACATGTTCAGTTCCTAAATTACTGCAGGCTTCTCACAGGTTACTACAATTGTTTGGGGACTTTAGAGGGATGAGAAGATTTCAGAACCAAAAGAATTCTGAGAAACATAATTATCTCAACCTATCTAAGTCATGAGCCAACTTCTTAGGACTGCTGCTGCAACAGGGAGAACAGTTAGGTGTCCAGGCAATACAACCAGCAATACTCTCAACCCTTTCCACAGAAAGCCTGTTTCTAAACCTTACTATAGTTTTTCTCTCCATATCACCCTTCTTTTTCTTGCTACCATCATTTCTTTCCCTAACATAGGCCCCAAATTATATCAGCTGATCTCTTTATCTTAGTACTTACCCGTTACTCTGCTGGCCCTCCTGCCCCACACAAGGCCCTAAATTCTAGGCTCATCCAACTACTACTCACCTCCACTCTGTGAGCTGAGATGTTGAGTATGACAAAAATGAAACGACTCAACGGACTACTACAACCATCCAAATTTCCGATGGCCTCCACACTGCTTGGCAATCTCTTTTCGGCCTCTGTGAAAGAAGAAAGATTTAATTACATATGGGTAAGGACTGCCTAAAGTTTGTAGGCAATGAACAGGATGATAAACACTATTTATAAGTGTTGTCTCTTAAACTAGGAAGCAAGTCCATTTTCTAAAGTAACACTCACTAATCCAATAGTGGACTATGTGCCAGATTCTATTATACATAAACACTTCACCTGCATTTCCTGAGGTCACTGTTATTGCAAACCCATGAGGTGGGTTCTTTAATTTTTTCCATTGGCAGATGAGGAAACTAAGGAACAAAGTAGCTGGATAATGTGTTCCATGCATATAACTAGTAAGCAGCAGAACCAGCATTTGATTCTAATGCCTATTC
This sequence comes from Cuniculus paca, assembly GCA_004365215.1. Taxonomy (NCBI): domain Eukaryota; kingdom Metazoa; phylum Chordata; class Mammalia; order Rodentia; family Cuniculidae; genus Cuniculus; species Cuniculus paca. The sequence continues at coordinate 8,973 of RJWT010035424.1, read as the reverse complement.
TCCCCATCAAAACAGTGTGACTATAAGTATGATATCTTAGGAGGAGATGGCTCAACACTGCTTATTATTTACAAACACTCCCGTTGAGCATATTTTTTTATAAGACACAATTTTTAAATTTTATTATTATTTTTTGTACCAGGGATTGAACTCACGACCTTGCGCTTACTAGGCAAGCACTTGAACCACTGGGCTAAATCTCTGGCCCAAGCATATTCTTTCTTACTGGAGGTTTAATTCAGCCTTCATGTCCAGAATACAGGGCAGCTGGTCTGCTACAGAGTTTCAAAAGCAAACTTAGTCTGATGACCTAGGGCTCTGCATGTGTGAAGGTCATGTAAGATGCAGATCAATGGAATGTGCTCTTGAGCCAAATCGATTGTATTACCAGCTGTGCAACAATGGGCAGATTACTTAAACATGCTGAACATGCAGAGGAAACCAATCTAAGAGTTAAGGAACACTCTGTGACTAACTGCTGAATATATATTAAAATGTTTGCATTTCTGCTAGGTACAGCATCATGTGCCTGTAGTCTCAGCTACTCAGAAGGCTGAGTCAGAAGGATCACTTGAGCCAAGGAGTTTGAACCCATCCTGGACAACAAAGCAAGATCCTATCAAAACAAAAACAAAATCAACCGTGTATCAAAAAACAGAACAATGTTTGTGCACACCTATAATCTCAACACCTAAGGCCAGAGGAGCACCACAAGTTTGAGGATAGCCTGGGGTATATAATGAGTTCAAAGTCAGTCTGAACTACATAGGGAGATAGTTTCTTAAAAATAAGTATTTTTAAAGAAAAATCAGAGGCAAAGTATAATCAATATGACTCATTGCTCACAAGAGCTAATACTCTTTTTTTTTGAGACAGGGTGTCACTATGTAGTTCAGGCTGGTCCTGAACTCACTTTGTAGCCTAAGCTGGCCTCTAACTTGCAGCAGTCTTCCTGCCTCTACCGTCCAAGTGCTGGAATTACAGGCGCGCGCCTCCACACCTGACCAATACTCTTGTGGGGGAGGTGATTTTTTTTTTTAAAGCTAAAACATAAGCAAAAGGTATAATAGATAATTCATGGAACAGGAAAATAAATATCAAAAGTTCTCAATACCTGTATCTGTAAAAAATCCACCTGAATATATTTTTTAAATAACTTACGCCTGGATGTGGTTCACATACACCTATAATTCCAGCACACTGGGAGGCTAAGGACGTAGGATCACAAGTTCAAGCCCAGTTTGGGCAATTTTGTGATTTAACAAGACCCCATCTCAAAGTGAAACAGAAAATATGTTCAGGAGATAGCTCAGTACAAAGGTCCCAGGTTCAATCCCTAGTACCACAAAAAATTTAATTTAAGGATAATATCAGTGTATGCTTATATAGCAAAATCTGGAAAGACACACAAGGACGGTATTGTTAACAGCAACTGTGCCTCGTAAAGAAAGGAGAAGGGGCCCAGGGGAGAAGACACAGGCGGGAAAGCGACCTCCAGCCCGAGCACCCTTTCTCCAGCAGCTGGCTTTGTACAGCAGGCTCCCATGCACTACACAGGCAAAATATAGATGACGTGACTCATCTGACCTCTGAGAAAGGCAGTATGTGAATTTTGGTGGTTCCACCTTGGAGCAGAAAAGTAAGGTTCATAAGGCTAAAATAAACAGTAAATAACACCAAGAAACATAGGATAAAACCTTGTCTCGCTGTACAGTATGATCAGTAAAAATCAGTATACAGTAAAATCAGGATATAGAGAATGCTCCTTCATCCTTCAGATGTATTTGCAGAAGTCTAACTATAAATTAATAATCTAAAAAACAGAAAGAAATGAATGGACTTTGAATCAAAACTTCCACCTGACCCTCATACATACTGTGCCACTGTAAAGAAATCCACACGTCTGCCTCTAGGACACATAACAGTAGTACCTCATGGCCCAGATTAATGAGCACTATTTAATAATCTCAAGGCAGCAGTTTACAAGGCTCAAGAAAAAAAAATAATAATAATAAATAAGAGCTACTTATAGGATACATCATAAAAATTTCATACATTTCAACATTAACTAATTTTTCTAAAATTCTTTACTTTATACTTGGTTTCTTCACCAAATAATATATCAAACTACACAGGGCTTTATTAAAATTAGTAGAAAGCAAGTATGGCGGTGCATGTCTGCAATCCTAGTATTCTGTAAGGAAAGGAGAATCCCAAATTCAAGGCCAGTCAGTACAACTTAGTGACTCAGAAAGGTCTTGTCTCAGAATTTACAAAGAGGAGAGGGAGTTGCAGTTGTAGCTCAGTGCTAAAGCCCTGGGTTCAATTCCAGTATGGCAAATAAATACATAAATAACTTTTTAAAAAAAAATCAGCGAGTGAGACTCTGCTTCAAAAAGACAAAAAAAAAAAAAAAGTCAGCGAGTGTTTGGTATAATCCTCACCACTACAGTTACAGTATTTTAAAACACAGGTCCGTACCAGGCGTGATGATGCTATAACCCTAGCAATCCAGGAGGCTAAAGTTGGACAACTGTAAATTCGAGCCCAGCCTGGGCAATTTGGCATTTTGGTGGTGCACACCTGTAATTCCTGAAACACGGAGACATGAGGATCACCTGAGTGATCCTGAGGCCAGCCTGGGGTACATAGTGAGTTCAAGGCCAGGCTGTACTACACAAGGAGACCCCGTCTGAAAAAAAACTAAATAAACAAACTAATTAATTAATTAACTACTGTTAATTTAAGTACCAGAATAAGACAATGAGGCACATCTGGAGCTGATATAAATTTATAAGCCTGAACTGCATAGCAAAAAAACCCCCCAAAAAACACCAAAAATAACCCCACAAAACTTAAGGCTCCTGATACCATTCCAGCTCCCAAATTCAACTGGTTATTTTCCTTCTCATTCTTTTTGTGTGACAGACCAGACCCAAATGACCACCTCCTGCCATCTAAAAGTTTCTCTTATTCCTGGACACCCAGGATAATCAACATGCTCTCCCAATTCTTGTTTTCTAGCCACAAATTTCAGAGAACCCCGTCTTCTGCAAAGCTCATCAATTCATGCAATCCACTAAACTGATGTTTGCAGTTTATATTTTCAAAACCTCTGTGTATGTAGACATTAAGGAACCTTTCACATTTTAATTCACAATATTTAAGATGCTTTTGCTTAGGAATGTTATCTTGTCCAGTGGCTACATAAACCAACTACATATACCAGTAGCTTCCAAATCTGTACTTCTGCATAGATCTCTCCAGGTCATTCATACATTCGTAAGAGCCAAGTCAATATGACAGTGTCCTGGGGTCTCTACCTGGATTCTCCCTCAGTAATCCAAAACTAAAACAGATCCAAAGTTAACTTTTCTCCCTCTCCACGCTCACTTCTTTTTGCCCTTTTCTTATGTTAATGAAGCATCCCTGGTGGAAACTGCAGGCCAAGACCTGTTGGAAGCACCCTACCCTCAATCATTCCGTTCCCTTAGTGTCACCACCACTCATCATCATTAGGAACAGAATTTGGCTGTACTGTTATTAAACACTTGTCGCCTAGCAGACAGTGAATTGTATATATTTCTAATAAGCTTGCAAGAGATGTCTCTCACTTATTTTACAGCTAAAGTAGCCACGTCTCAAGTAAGCTTAAATTCACAGACGCATAAGCAACAGGGTCCTGATGCCCTTTGGAACCCAATCTGTCTGACACCAGAGCACAGATAGCTCTTACCATCTCAAATGCTGCCTTTCTACTTCAGCCAGTCTCCCACATCTAGCCCTTACTTTGTCATCACTGTCACCACTTTGATTCAGAGCCATTCACAGATTATTATAAGGGTTCCTAACTGATTTCTTCAATCTAGTCTTTAAACTGCAATAGAATGATCTAAAAAAAAAACACCAGAAACAAAAAAACTTGTCGACTCTTCCCTTCCAAAATGGATTCCCATCACCATGGAGCAAAACACCTACACATCTCTAATCACAACCAAGCTTCAACCCACCATGGGATCTGGGCCAACTCAACCGACTTCATTGCTATCCAACAATACCAGTCCTAACTCCAGCTTTAGCGTATACTATGACTATTTCTCCTCATGTCCTACACCTCCAAGGCAAACTCTCCTTTGTCTATTGTTATTTTGTAAAGTCCATCCAGACTCAATACATCCCTCTTCAGCACACCCTATATATCATACAATATACTGTAAACAGAGTAATACCTTGGATTGTGAATAACTTGTTCTATGAGTGTTCTGCCAGACATGCAAACATTTCTAGTAAATTTTAACTTGATGAACGATGTCTTGCATTACAATACATAGGATGTGATGCCAAATGTCACATGATCACAACTGAGTCAATGGTTTCTCTCTCTCCACCTGCCTCCCTCCTCTCAGTCTCTCTCTCTCTCCCTCTCCCTCTCCCTCTGCAAGATTGTGGATGATCCTCTCCCAACAGCAAGAGGTTACTGAGGGGATCTCATCCACATAAGAGGAGGAGAAAAAGGCGGAGGAATCCCTTACTTCAAATGATATTAGGGAGATGTGTAAAATGTAGGTAACTGCAAAATTTTGTAGGAAAGAACCACACAAATAAGGCTGTAGCACTGTGAGCAACGAATCTATTTAACAATGTAATGTTACATTTCCATGAAATCCTCAAAAAAGAGGCAAAAGCAAGTGCCACTGAATGGGTTCCTTGTCAAAGGTGCATGACAATAAAAAAACCTCCACTGAGCCAACAGACAGCAGTGATTCCATTAATGATAGTGAAAGTTGGTCAACACAATGACCCTCCTCTCTTTTGTCTCTCACACCAGCCACAAAGTTTTTCAAAGCTAAATGCAGGTTAATTTATTTTTCTTTGTCTTTTGTATTTTCTTTATTACTTTGTACTGTATTGTATTACAGTATTGTAATCATGTTTATACACATATTTTCAGGTTGTGGAATGAGTCATTTCAGCTTCCATTATACCTTATGGGGAAATTTCCTTAGATATACAAGTGCTTTGGATTACAAGCATATTTCTGGAACAAATTATGCTCACAAACTAAGATACAGATATAGACACTACAGACATATACACACACACACATATGTATTCTTTCTAGTTCAAAGCATAGCTTAGCCTGAATGAACAGTTCAGTGTACAGAATTCATAAACATTTGGTTTTCAAATACAAATCTAAAATTCCATCCAATATTTATGATGGCTTTAGTAAAAATTATCGGCTTCTCCCTATCTCTCATCACACCTTTCCCTTCATGAATTCAACCTTCAGTGATGTTGTCTTCAAAAGAATTATGAAATATCCCTCTAACACTGTACCAAATTAAATTGAGATAAATAAGCAAAGCAGCAAAAGCCTACTGATGTGTGAAGAAAACATAACCTTAATAATCACTCCATTTCTTTTTTCCACTTAGAATCATAAAATCTTCAGAAATGAGAGAGAACAGGAAGGTTGATTTTTAACTTTCTACCCAAACAACAATCCTTTCTTCAGAATCCTCACAGATATTCAACCTGTGCCTGACTATTAAATTCTTTTAATTACTCTTGGAACAGTAAATGTTTCCACATTTTTTAAAACCAATGACTGCATGTAACACAAATAAGGCTACTAAAGGGCTATCAGGTGAGAGCTAATGAAGAAAAATACTAGTTTCTTTCTTTTTAATCTCTCAATCAGTGGTAAAATAATGCTCAAAAATCTCAAGCTACATAAAGATAAAAATAACACCAGGGCTGGGGATCTAGCTCAGCAGTCTAAGCGCCTGTCTGGCAAGCGTAAGGTTGTGAGTTCAATCCCCGGTGCCACAAAAAAAAAAAAAAAAAAAACACCAAATCACCTCCAAATTCAAGTCATTAAGATACAATTGCACCGAGTCAGTAAACCTCTGTAACAGTTACAGCAATGGAATCAGTGTAACATTCTGTTTAACTTCAAACTGAATTTGCAACAACAAAAAATCCCATCCCCCATGGGCCTAGGACAGATAGTCCAGACAAACCACTGGCCATTTCTAGCAGTCAGTTCGCTTGGAGACTCATCTCTAAATGCCCAAGGGCCCTCTGCCTCCACAATTGTCACTATAGAACGCGCCATCGACGGGAAGCACAGCATTCTGCCACAGATGGTACACTGTGTTTGTAGAGAATTAGTGGGAGAGTCTGACTAAACAGGAAAAGTTTAGATTAACTTTAAAAAGATGTGAAATTGTACTCTCAAAACATTCGATTATTAAATATTTCGTTTTCTCCAAATCAGAGTTAAGTCTTTTGCTTGATGCATATTCTACCTTTATTAAAGAAATGATATTTTGTGTAATTATTTCAACAGTATTTCAAAGGTCAGACTAACTGGAAACTTTCCAGGATCTAAAATCCACAGGTAAAACACCTTAATTTATGATCACTCATGTGAAAAGGCAATGTTACTCACATAAGATACTTCTAAATTTCCCAAATGAACCCTCACGATAAATTTTAATAACACACTATGACAACTCTAAGCTTCCTATGAAAGACTACCATGTTTATTTCTTTTTGGGTTGGAAGTCTTATTACGAATGGACTTCTCTCCAGGTGTTTCTCACCATTTCATTCTCCGTCCTCCACACCAAACATTTAAAAAATACTAATAAAAAAAAATTGCGTCTGCGCCATCCCATTTTAGTTACTGAAAGTCTTCCCCTTGTAAATGCTTCATAAGAGGATAACAAGATATAACTTACAAAGACTACCTGTACATCCTATGATGTGCACAAAATTCGAGAAATGAAAACTTACGGCACACTAAACCCAGATCCATTTTGGAGAAATTCCTCCAGAGCTCAAATGTATGCATTATGCAACAGCCTCCATTCCAGATGTTAATCCCTGTCTGTCTGTGATGCAGTGATAAAATCCCAATGGCGAGGGTATAATCTGTTCGGTACGTAAGTAGTATTTACAAGACAACGAATTAAAGCAAGAATTACCAAATTCTTCGGAATCTGGAGAATGACAAATTGTCCACAGGTTCTGATCACAGTGAAAACTTTCCCTTGGATAATCTTCCAGCAATACAGCCCTCCGGCCCCAACCCCCTCCAAACGTCCTCGGCCCAGCGCCGTCGCCGGGGTGTGAAAGGCTCCCCGGGGACGGGGACCCGCATCAGGTGGTTGTCGCGCACTCGACTCCCGAGACGACTCCCACACCAATTTCCCGAGGCCGTTCCCCTCCAAGGACAATACGGGAGAAAAAGGGATCCAGACCGAGCCGCGAACCGCCCGGGGCCCAGGGCTGCATCCTCCTGGCGTCCCCGGGGGCGCAGGCCGCCGGCGCTGGGAGCGAATCGGCGCGGACCGGGAAGGACCCGACCGGGGGAGGGCGCGGGCGCCCTACCTGTTCCGAGGCGGCCACGGGCGCGCGAGCGTCGGCGCTCCGGGACCCGGCCCCGCGGGCGGCGGCTGCGAGGCTCGAGGCGCGGGCCTGGAGAGCGGGCGGGCTCCCTCCCAAGATGGAGGCGCCGCGCACCTGGCCTGCGCAGGCCCGAGTGGGAGACGCCGGGCGGGGGGCTCGGCCTCGGCCGCGGCCTGGGCCTCGCACTCACCTCAGACGCGGCGCGCGAGCCGCTGCAGCCGGCGGGAGGCGGGGCCGCGCGAATGAATGAGGCGCCGGCGGCTGCTCGCGGGCGACCCCGCCGGCCCGGCCGCGCGGTCCCGGTTCGGTGGGCCGCAGCCCCGCGCTCCTGCCGTGACGCACGCGCCTCAGCGCCGCCCCGCGGCCCCCGCCCGGCCCCGCCCCGCGCGCCGCGGCCCGCAGGTGTGCGACGCCCCCTCCCTCAGGGCGCCGGCGGGGGATTAGAGGGTGACCTTGGCTTAGGCGCAAAAATAGACCCGGGCCAGCCCAGGGCGCCTGCGCAGAGGACCCGCGTCCCCTTAGCGTCCGCCGTGCGGGTGGGCCCCTCCCGTGCAGCCCCCGACAGCCGGGCGGACGGGATGCTGCGGCCTGCGCCCCACACCGCCCTCCTAGACACACTGCCACCCAAGGGCGCACCAGGGAGGAGAATGCGGGAAAAGCCTGCACCCCGACTCGGGCACAGCCGGAAAACACATTCCTGCTTTGGCCGTCCCTGCTACAGAGTCCTAGGCGCAGAAACTGACCCCTACCCTAGAGCAGGCGCCCTCCTCCTCCCCTCTTCTCCCTTCCCCCACCACTGCCCGGGTCTTGTGCGCCCCCCACCCACCCCCAAGGAAAACCAGTTCGCCATCATGGAAAACGTAGTGGATTTGCTTCAAACTGATGCCTGCCCTTTAGAGGTAGTTAGTAAATGTGCTGAGAAACAGTATTGAAGTACAAAATATTCAGTACACAATATTAAGTATTCAGACACAGACTCTGGAAAATGAAATGATACAAGCGCTGTGGAGCTGTTTTCATTTCGTCCATGTAAAGTTGAAATATTTTATGAGAAATATCAATGACAACCCCAACTTTTCATAAATCTACTAATGATACAGAAGATCAATCAATAAATACTTTGTATTATATATGTATCTTTGACTCCATTTTTTAAACAAATGCAGTTTTCTGCCTCGACTTCACAATTCTTGTGTTTGATTTGTAATAATTAGCAGAAATCTTAATTACATCCTTTACCATTGCTAGTAGAACTTAACAACGAAGTAGATTTAGCAGGGATTTTCGGTAATTTGAGTCTACCCACAGCAAATCATGAGTGAACCCAGTTATATAACTTTGAATTTACATTTCTAGAGCTGTTGGTAAGTAGGAGTCCCCAGTGTGACCCCAAAAGTTGTCATTTTGGGAAGATACTCTTGTTAAACTGCCAGACTGATGTACGCGACCCCCGGGATGAGCAAAATCCATGAGACACTCGAAGAAATTTTGGAATGGAGCGTTTATTGCCAGGCCTGGCGACGCAGTCTCCCTAGGAATCAATTTGGGACTGCG
>RJWT010035423.1:0-13463 GCA_004365215.1 Cuniculus paca | reverse complement strand
CACAAGTGCAAAGCAATGGGGTCAGCAGATCATGGATTGAAACTTCTGAGCCAAAATAAACTTTCCCTTTCTTTGAGTTGATTTTCTTAGGTATTTTATCATGGCAATGGAAAGCTTCCTAGCAGAATGGTTTGGGAAGGTTATGGGATATTTTCTTAGAGGTGGGATTTGAAAATTTTTTGCATCGTAGAGGCCAGGAGTAATGCAAGATATTGTAGTTATGACAGGAAAAGGTACTTTTGGAAGTGAGTTTGTAGCCAATCCTTTATAAACAGTGCTCTAAGCAGTCTGGACTTTATCTCAGAATGGGAAATACTAGCCACATTTCACTATTCTGCCCTGCCTTCTAGTATCGGAACCTCTGCAGTGAGCCTCCAATCTCCTGCCAGGTCTTATGGTGCACAACAGAAAGAAAGAACAAGTGGCACAATGTCGATGGAACGAGGATCTGGGAAAATCAGTTTTTCACTAGGAAAAAAAGATCATGCAGCCAAAACCTTGGCATTTATTGACTGAGGAGGGAATTAGCATATGACTCATAAAGCAGCAGGGGTCTTATGCTGAGAAGACTCTAATGTTGATGAGGATCACTCCAAATGACTCAGAGGATGATGACGATTTTAAGATAATGAGGATTTTGCCCTTCACAGCATCACGGGACCATTAAGACCCTCATTAAAGTCTCTGGACCCTAGCCTCAATTTATCATTTCTGGTCCCCAACAATAAAGGATACTAAAACTGAATTGAAGAACTTCTTTCTGTGGAGCTGAGGCATTTTCCTAGAATACTTAACCAGTCACACTCTTGGAATCCAATACTATCTGCAGCTTGCAGCCATACAGTGTCCTAGAGCAAAGAGTGACGTGAGATTCCATTTTGGATACATAACTGGGTGGTTTAGGTGAACAGTTAGATTGCTTTGACAGTGGAGATAGGGAAAACTGGATGCTAGCATAATAATTAGGATGAGAATTTATGATGACATTTTAGAAGTAGAAAAACTATTTCAAATATAGAATAAACTTTTTGAACTTGAAGATATCACTGCTTTTTGGAAAGTTTTGACAAAATTTTGTTTTTACTTATATTATCCACTTGGTATTTCACAACATTCTGCTTTACTGATAACCACACATTCAAATCAGCAAGAATTTAAATTAGATGGGAGGGAGAGACATTAGCATTGTAGAATATCAGTTTCAACACAGACTACAATATCTGAGAAAATAATAGATTGTCCTTATTTTAAGATATGTGGTTGTTCTAAATTATTTTCTCTCCTGCAATGAAGGCCTCAATAATCATAAACACAATTTATATGTAAAATTGACATTGGTAATTATGAAATCCTCTTATGGGTGTGATAAAATAATAATAATGATAATTATAGTATTATTTGAGAAAGTTATGTATATTATCTCATTTAATTATAACAATTCTGTAATTTTATTTTTGTCACTATTTTAGAATGGTGGAAGTAGATGGATGATTATGCATACAAGTGTCTTAAACAACAAAGCTCTCGCTCTGTATTGTTTTTATAAAAGGGATGGTAACCTTAATTATTTTTGACTGTAACTCACAAAAAATAAAATTCACCTTTTGAAAAAGGTGCATTTTCACATATCCCTAAGACCATGCCACCTTCAGTGTTCCTAATTATTAAACAATGTTATCAGTCCAAAAAGAAAGTGATACAACCATTTCAAAGAAAACAAGAGACACTAGGGTAGCCATTGTTAATCTCCTGTTGTTATGTTTTGAAGACCTGTATTGCTTGCAGTGTTCTCTTCTGAAATGCTATGTTGTGTTTGACTCTGTTCTGTTTTATTTCGTTTTGTTCTATTCTCTTTAAAAAAAAAAAAGTAAAAAAGAAAGTGGTGACTATTAGCACTCACTTGCTTTCTCCTTTCCACCCTCTTGCAACTGCTAATCTATTTTTTTGTCTCTATGAATTTTCCTATTCTCATTATTTCATTTAATGAAATAGTACAACATTGCATAGAAGGACATTTTTGTTTACTCACGCGTTGTTTGATATACAGTTAAGTTGCTTCCATCCTTTGCCCATCATGAGTCATCATGCTGCTGACCAGAAAGTCCCCTGTCTCATTTGCTGAGCCATTCTCCAGAGCCAAGACACTAGAAAAGTCTCATTTTGAAATGGTACAATTATTTCCTCTCATCAAGTCTAAGAGCATGTTAGAAAATGAGCTTCTTGGACCTCCTTAATAAACACTCTGTATCCTATAATTTGTATTATGTAGTGTTTTTACTTTCATTCGTAAGTATTCCCGCTTCCTTCTGTTACTGAGTTTTAACATGTTCTGTTAGAGTCAGAGAACATCTTTTATGTAATTTTAGGCCTTTTAAATTTAGGTCTATTTTGTAGCCTATAGCATAGTCTATTCTAGACTATGTCATATACCAGTGATGGCCAACCTTTTAGAGCTCTCTGTGATACAAGCAAACTGCTGTGTCATGTGTGCCACACATTCGCCATCACTGTCTTCCACTGTTGTAAACATCTATTCTTGCTGTTGTCGGGCAGAGTGTTCTGTCAATAACTACTAGATCTAGTTAGCTTATGCTGTTGTTCAAATCTATTTCCTTGCTGATCTTCCTTTTCTCTATTCTGTTCTTTATTGAGAGTATTATGGAAGTGTCTTTTATTGTTGAATTGTTCTGTCCATTTTTATTTTATGTTTTTTGAGGCTCTATTATTAGTTGTATATGTTATTATAGTAATTTTATATAGTCAGTTTACTAGTTTGTTGTTTTATGTCACTTTGAATCTTAAATGTTTCATCATAAAGTCTGATATTGTGTAACTATTCTAGTTCTCTTTAATTACTACTTTTTTCCTTTTACTCTTAACATGTTTGTTCCTTTGAATGTGAATCTTGTTGACAACATAAATTCAAATCATATGATTTTTAAAAATCCATTGGGCAAGTAATAGTCATCAGCTTCCTGTCACGATAATGAAACACCTAAGGCCATTTAGCTTATAAGTCAAAGGCTAGAAGTTATTAAGTTTGGTGAGGAAGGTATATCAAAACCGACACAGGAAAAAAGATGAAGCTTCTTGCTCCCAACAGTTGGATTGGTTGTGAATGCAGAGGAAAAGCTCTTGAAGGAAATTAAAAGTGCTACTCCAGTGAACACACAAATGAGGAAGTAAAACCACCTTTTTATTCATATAAAGAAATTTTTACTGAATAGATCATACTAGTGACAGCCTTACCCAGAGAAAGCCTTACCCAACGATATGAAGGCTGACAGTGGTGAAGAAGCTGTAGGAGAACAAGCAGAAGCCAGCTGATACTCATGAGGTTTAAGGATCGAAGCCACTTCTGTAATGCAAAAGTACAAGGTGAAGCAGCAGGTGCTGATACAGAAGCTGCTGCAAGTTTTCTACAGGATCTATCTAAAGTAACTGATGGAAGATTTTTAAGATAGATTAAAAAGCCGGGCGTGGCGGCTCACGCCTGTAATCCCAGCACTCAGGAGGCTGAGACAGGCAGATCATTGTGAGTTGGAGACCAGCCTGGGCTACAAAGTGAGCTCAAGGCCAGCCTGAATGGCATAGTGAGACCCTGTCTCAAAAAGACAAGGGCCGGGGATCTAGCTCAGCGGCCTAAGTGCCTGCCTGGCAAGCACAAGGTCGTGAGTTCAATCCCTGGTGCCGCAAAAAAAAAAAAAAAAATAGATTAAAAAAAAGTCTTTTGGAAGAAGATGCCAACTAGGACTTCCATAGCTATAGAGAAGAAGTCAATGCCTGGTTTCAAAGCATCAAAAAACTAGTTGATTCTTTTGTTAAGGGACTGTTTGAACTAGTGACTTTGAGCTGAAGCCAGCACTCATTTACTATTCCAAAAAGACCTAATGCCCTTAAGATTTATATTCAATCTATTTTTCCTTTGTCCTTTAAATGGAGCCACAAAGCCTTGATGATAGCACATCTGTTTACAATATGGTTCACCAAATATTGTAAATTTTCTGTTCAGACTTACTGCCCAAAACAGGATTCCATTCAAAGTAGTACTGTTCACTCACAATTTATTTGATAACCCAAGAGTTCTGGTGTTGTGTAACTTACGGAATGTTTTCATGCCTGTTAACACATCCTCCATTCTGCAGCTCATGGATCAAGGAGTAATTTCAACTTTTCGAGTCTTATTATTTAAGAAATACATTTTGTGAAGCCACAGCTGTCATAATGTGATTCATTTGATGCATCTGGGCAAAATAAATTGAAAGACTTCTGGAATATATTTACCATTCTAATTGCCATTAAGAACATTTATGATCCAAGGGAGGAGGTCAAAGTATGAACATTAACAGGAGTTTGGAAGAAGTTGATTCTTACCCTCCTAGATGACTCTGAGTGATTCAAGACGTCAGGGGAGAAAGTAGCATTAAGAATGTGGTAGAAACAACAAGAGAACTGGAATTGGAACCTGAAGATGTGACTGAATTCCTACAATTGAATGATAAAATTTTATTGCATGAAGAGTTACTTATGGGTAAGCAAAGAAAGTGGTATTTTAAAATGCAATTTATTCCTGGTGTGGATACATAAGGCTTGCTGAAATAACAACAAAGAATTTAGAGTGGCATGTAAATTTAGTTGATAAAGCAGCAGCATTTATGAAAGTATACTTAATTTTGAAAGAAGTTCTAGTGTGGGTGGAATGCTATTAAATAGCAACACGTGGTATGGAAAAATCTTTCATGAAGGAAAAGTTAATCAGTGTGGCTAACTTCATTATTTTCTTAATTTAAGAAACTGCGATAGGTACCCCAGCCTTCAGTCACTACCACCCGATCAGTAAGAAGCCATCAGCATCCATATAAGACCCTTGGCCAGCCAAAGGATTACAGCTTGCTGAAGGCTCACATGACCCTTAGCTTTTTGGCAATTAAGTATTTTTAAATTCTTGTATGTACTTAAAAAAAACCAAACAAACCATCATGGTATTGAATACTTAGTAGACTACAATATTGCTTTTATATGCCCTAGGAAAAACCAAAAATATTCATGTTACTAGCTTTATTATAATACTAGCTGTATTGTGATAGTCTGATTCCAAACCTGTAGTATCTCTGGAGTATACCTGTAATTACTTATAAGTAAACACGTCTGCTATTTTGTTATTTGTTTCTGTGTGTTTTATATCTTTTCTTTCACTATTGCCTTCTCTTGTGTTAAATAGATGTTTAGATATTAAGTAGATATGTAATTGAAGATACTTAATAAATATTTCCTAGTGTACCATTATTAGTTATTTTGATTTAGAAGTATTTTTCTTGTAGTTATCCTGACTACAATAAACTTCTTTTTAATGAACATCTATTTAGGATTAATATCAATTTAATTTTAGTAGTACACAGATTCTTTGCTCCTCTGTAGTTCCCTCCCATTTTCATTTTGCTATTATTGTCATATAGTTAGTTGTGCATGGCTGAACAATGTTGATATGTTCTGAGAACTGCATCATTAGGCAATTTTTGCATTGTGTGAGTATCATAGTGGTACTTACTGAAACTGAGATGGCTCTGATGTCACTTGGCAATGTAATATTAGTGTGTGTGAGTATATATATGATCCATCATTGGCCCTTTTTTTTTTTCGGTACCAGGGATCGAACTCACGACTTCATGCTTGCCAGGAAGGCACTTAGGCCACTGAACTAAATCCCTGGCTATGATACATCATTGGAAAAACATTGTTTTGAGGTGAATGTACAAATTACATCTTCATTCACTGAGTTCATCAACCAAGACTTTTTTTTTTATTGCTTTATGCAGTTCTCTTTTAAATTAGGTAGGAGGAGAGAAAAAGAATTACAAACAAAAGTACAGTTACACCTTTTAAAAAAAATTTACTTACATAGTCATCTTTTTTGATACACTGTATTTTGTATATAGACTTAACTTTAATATGACTTCTCATCACCTTTGCACCTCTGTGATTTCTGGTGAAAAATTAGCTGTTAATCTCATTGAACATCCCTTCTCTGTAGTAAACTACTTCTCCCTTAACTACTTTCAGGGTGCTTTTTTTTTGTTTGTTTTAAGAATTTGGTTATGCTGTGCCTAGGTGTGGATCTTTTAAATTTATATTATTTGAAGTTTAAAGAGATTTTTGATTATTAAAATTAATGACTTAATCCATTTGAGTAAGTTTTCAGCTATTATTTCTTCAAATATTTTTCTTCCCATTTCCCCTTTCCTTATTGTAGTGACGCTATGCTTAGGTTGTTGTAATTTGAGGTGTCCCAATGCTCTTGAAGCCCATGTTTCTTTTTCTTCCCTCTGTTTTCTTCCTGTACCTCTGACTACAGAATGTCACTTGAGATTTCTTCAAGTATATTGCTTTTTATTCTGCCTGTTCACATCTGTTGTTCAGTTCAATTATTGTACTTCTCAATCCAATAAGAATATCTCTTTGGGTCTTTCTTTATATCACTTTATTGAGATTTTTTATTTTGTAAGAATTCATTCTGACTTTCAGTTCTTTAGATATGGCTTCCTTTATTTTTTTTTAAAGTCATTTTTACAATAAGTGATTTAGCCAGGTGTATTGGTGCAAGCTTGTTATACTAGGTATTTTGGAGGCTGAGGACTTCTAAAATAAATAAATGAATCAGATGTGGTAAGAAAGCAAGCAAGCAAGAAAGAAAGAAAATGAGGGAAAGGACAGGACAGGACAGGACAGACAGGAAAGAAAGGAAAGGAAAGGGAGGGGAGGGGAAAGGAAAGGAAAGAAAAGAAAAGAGGTTAAATAAAGGGGAAAGAGCAAGAAAAGGAATTGAGATGTGTTGTGTACATGTACCAGATCTCCACAATGAGTGTAATCATTATGTACTGCAAACGTGTACTAATAAAAATTAAAAATTGAAAAAAAAACCTAAAAATTCAATTTTCTTGATAGTTATGGGTCTATTCAAGTCATGTAATGTTTTATTGGGTATGTTATGGTACTATATGTTCTTTCAAATAGTCCATTTTATTTATTGTCAAGTTTACACAGTTTGAGTATTCCTGATCCAAAATTCAAAATTCTCTGTTATCTAAAATTTTTGGTGTATCCACATGATACCCAACATTTTCCAATTTTAGAGCACTTCAGATTTTTAGACTAGAATATTCAGCCAATATTTTTAATATGAATATTCCAAAACATTTTTAAAAAGCCTTCATAAATTTAAAACACTTCTCTAATATTTAGGATAAGGAGTAAGGGGTATTCAACCTGTCTTTATAGAATTGTTTGTAAACCCAACCCCCCCACACACAAACACATCTTGCTAAAAGGCTTTCTTTGGTTTTCAGAGGCTTGAGTGAATTTCCTTACCTTTATTTTCTGTTTTTGGTGTTTTGTTTTGTTTTGTTTTGTTTTGTTTTGTTTTGTTTTGTTTTTAGAGAAGGTCTCTGTGTAGTTCAGGATGGCCTTAGATGCATTTTAATAGCCCAGGCTGGCTTCAAATTCATGGTGGTCCTCCTTCCTCAGCCTCCAGTGTGCTGTGACTAGATGTGTGCCAACATGCCTGACTCCTTACCTTTATTCTGTTTTGGATTCACACAGTTTCTTCAGTCCAAGATTTATGTCTCTTGCCAACTTTGGATATGTTCAGGTGTGTAAATGTAGGAAGATGAACACCCTGATTCTGTGAGGACTTTGCTCCTTGCTTTAGTAACATATTGGCTTTACTTTCAACCACATTGTAGCTAGCCATTCTTGTGTCCTTATTATCTGCTACTCACCAAGTTTCTTCTTTGACTTACTTTTACATGGGGAGCAGCTTTTTCTGTTATGTGAATGGGGATTACAAAATGCTTAAGCTACATGAATTAGTAAAATCAATCCAAGAAAATAAACTCAAATATAATATTAAAATAATTTATTTACATTTACATTCTTACAAATAGTATCATATAGCACCTCATACAGTTATTAATCAGTTTCTTATGTCTTCATTACTTAAAAAATACAAATGTAGGGCAAAATCTGTGTGAGGTACTGGGGCAGGTACTGAGCATGTAGTGGTGAACAGAAATCCATTTCTTATGTGGAATGGTGCCCACCAAGCTATGCTGTAAATGTTAGCATCAGCACATACCTTTTACAAGGGTGACTAAACTTTATACCATTGCCTGTAATTATACTCCATCTTAGGCCACAATAAGAGTGATTTTAAGGAACTTATTAAGTATTTTTTAAGAAACCTAAAATAAGCATGTATGACTCTTTCAATAAGAGAATTTAGAATCTTGGGGTGACAGATTATGACAGATGTCACATTGAAATTTTATCATTGGAGCCTCATTTTCACTGTTCATGGTTTGTCCCAGGTTTTTTCACAAAGCTTTCATTGAATTGTATGCATCCTGTGTAGCTTGCCATAAGCCATGTGGAGTACCCTTCAATCACCTAGTCCTGGAATTGTGGGTCAAGAGTGTGTGTCCTTAAATTTCTTCTTAGCACAATGTATTATTTAATGAAAGTTCTAAGGTGCATTAGTTTCCTAAAGTTGCTGTAAGAAAATTATCACAAACTTAGCGACTTAAAACAACACAAATGTATTGTCTTACACATCTGGAGATCAGAAGTCCAACTGGGTCTCTATTAGTCACCTTTCTGTTGCTTGGACAGAATTTCTGGGATGCAGTTTCAAGGGGGAAGGCTTTTATTCAGTCTCAGATTCAGCAGTTTCAGTCCTTGATCAGTGGGCTTTAAGGCAGAAACAAATATCATGGTAGAGTGGAAGGAAGTTGCTCACCTCATGGCATTCAGAAAGCATAGAGACAGGTAAAGAACCAGAGAAAAGATACTTCCAAGACATGTTCCCAGTAACCTAACTGCTTCAACTAGGGTCACATCGTAACACCACTTTCATGCCCCAGTCACCTCTCTAGGCTCTCCTCTGAATATTGCTATATTGAGGGTCAACATCTCAATGTGTGAGTCTTTGGAGAATACTTCACTTTTCAACTGTAAATGGATGTCGCCTGCCTAACATCAGTATGGCAGCAGGGCTCCACTCCTTCCAGGAGGCTCTTGGGGAGAATTTAGTTTTTTGCACTGTCTTAGTTACTTTTCTCTCATTGCTGAGATAAAATACCTGACACCTAAGGTTAAAGGAGGGAAGGTTTATTTAGCTCACAGTTTGTGGAGGTTTCAGTCTGTAATCAGCTGACCCCAAGCCAGGGAGGTATGGCAGAGGAGCAACAGTTCATAGAGGCAAAAGACAGCAAAGCAACAAGAGTAAAAAGGGAGGAGAGAGAGAGCAAGCTTCTTTCTCTCCTTTATATTGCATGCAGGCTACCAGCCTGAGGGTGGATATAGCATTCACACCCATAATCCCAGCATTGGACCATGAATCATTCATAAACCCTAGAAGCCCACCCCCATGACCGCATGTGGCTTGGGGAGGGGCATCTAGACACAAACCCTAATGTGCCCTTTCTAGTTTCCAGAGGCTGCATTCATTCTTTATTTATGCCCTCCTTTTTCCACTTTCAAAGCTATCAGTGTCCACTGTGACTCTTTCTCAAAATGCCTTTTATTGCTTCAGCCCCATATTATGGGTAGAGATTGTATGTCCTTAAATATATTTAAATTCAGGATATTTTCAATATTTTAAAGTCATCTGATTAACAACCTTAATTCTTACCTTTTTATTCCTTACAGCTACATTGTGAAGTAGATCAAAGAGTCGATGTGTTTCTGGGCTTTATAGTTAAGGAGACTGAGACGAAAATATCAAATAATTTGCCCACACAGAAATAGGTGACAGAAATGTTTCTAAAATTCTATGATTCTAAAATGCTTTTTTTTGACACACCACTGGGTGAGAACATAGTATTTTGTGTAAAGATCTTATATTGGTGCATCTTAATTGTCACCTGGATGGAGATGTTATCCCCTTCAGTGGATTTATCTACTGAGGTGTATAGCTAAACAGGCCAATAGGCAGCAGGGCCCAGCTAGAAATGGGCCACTGGGGTGGTGCCTTAGTACAGTGTCTCTCTTGCTGGTGTTCTGTGTTCTGATTTGTAGCTGCTATGAAGTGAGCAAGCTTGTTTCTATTTCCATCATGATGTCTTTGCTTTGAAACCAGCCAACCATGACTTTGAATTTCTGAAACCATTTACCAATTAAACCTCTCCTTCTTTAAAATGTAGCTGTAAGCTGGGCGTGGTGGCTCACACCTGTAATCCCAGCACTCGGGAGGCTGAGACAGGCGGATCGTTGTGAGTTCGAGACCAGCCTGGGCTACAAAGTGAGCTCAAGGCCAGCCTGAACGGCATAGTGAGACCCTGTCTCAAAAACATGGGCCGGGGATCTAGCTCAGCGGCCTAAGCGCCTGCCTGGCAAGCACAAGGTTGTGAGTTCAATCCCCGGTGCCACAAAAATAAATAAATAAATAAATAAATAAATAAATAAATAAATAAATAAAGTAGCTGTAAGGTATTTGCTCCCTATAACACAAAAGCCAACTAATAACAACTTTTATATTAAATCTTTATAGAATGAATTTTGTAACATATAAACACTTTGAATAAGAGAAGCTATGATACCTAATCTTTAAAGTGGTGTCAAATTGGGGAAGAGGGTGAGGAAATAATTGAATATAAAATTCTTGACCTCAGATTTCTATTAGTAGTTTGAGGTTTTCTTGGTCAACCACATTTTAAAACTCAGTATTTAAGCTTTAATATTTTGTCACATTCACTTTGCTGTCAAATGTTTTGTTTTCACATATATATCATATGTTCACTAAAAAACATCTCTATAATCATTCACTTTCCTAAAGAGGTATATCAAAGTGGCAGGTCAAATTATGAGGAAAACACTAATATTTATGAAGGTCTTGAGAAGTTTGCCTCTATTTCAGGCTGTGATGTACTCAATGTACGTGCATCAGTCCATGGTGTATGACCTGTCAAAGGAGATGCAACTAGTGTTTTCATATTAAACTATGCTGTGTAACTAAGTGCGCTGTACCCCATACAAACCAGTATTCCACTTAAGAGATTTTTTTGTCATAAAAACTGCAGAAGTTTGGAAATTTTCTATAGAACATTAAATTTAGTTTTGATCTAGAATAGAACCAGAAATCTGGAAGGCCTAAGAAACCTAGATCTGGTTCAGTAGTTAGTACATCAAGAAACCAGCAAAACTTTTTATACCTCCTATAAAGAAGAGATGATCAAAAACAAGTCAAATACACAGGCTGTCTATAGACCCAGTTCTGCATACCTGGTTCCACCTGGTGAGTTTAGACTCAGAATATATTTGAGGATAAAGTACCTTGTAACCTATGGAATTTACATAAAAGACTAACTTTCTTTTAGATTAACATAATTCAGAAATGGTGCATGCAGGATTAATAGTTGGATTTGAGCATATGAAACTTACTCTTAAAATAGTATTTACAAAAGATCATCCATTTCTCTCGCACATTTCTCATTTTGTCACATGTAGTGTTTTTTTTTTACCAAGACAGTCCTGGACTAATTTAGACTGTGAAGTCTTTTGCAATAAACGCATTCTTACTTTCTCTGTTCTAGGTGCTAATAGAAATGTCCCCCATCCCCAAGTAGTTGACAGTCTGAACTCTCATTTTATAAATTCTTGTTTCTCCCTAGTACACCTAAGAACAAGGTGGAATGGGGTAGATTATTATGTCGTTTTCTGAACTGTAGCAGTTTTGCGGTCAAGAGATATTTTTTCTCACAGTTGTCCAAGTGGAAAGTTTTACCAGAAATGAATTAACATCAAATAAAAACCTGAGTACCTGTATTTGGATATTTTACCACATACCCGAGACAGACAGTGGAGTAAAAACTTTTTATTTATTGGACCAGTTGAGCTCCTTCTGTAGACCAGTATGTTGTTTCAGTGTCTGAGACAAGCCACAAGGGATAGCTATACTTTCTGAATGTTGTTCTTCTTTTTAACCTGTGTGTTTTCTGTGGTAAATCCTGATGAGAAAACTCTTAACTCATTGTAGTATATCCAAATATGTGCCAGTGGGTGGCAGTAGATATGGCAGAGTTCTAAATAATGTAGCTGCCTCTCAGAGATGAAGTCTAAAGGCACTGTACTAGGAAGCTTCTTTTACCTGTTTGCTTGTTTAATTCTTAATCACATAGTTTCCTAATTTTAGAATGGATAATTAAAGGTGACTTTTAAAAATAATAGTATAAGCTAACACATATAATTCTTACTGTGTACCAGATACTATTTTAAGGGTTTAGCATGTATACTTGTCCCCTGGTGTCCACTGGGGATTGGTTCCCATGGATACCAAAATCTAAGAATAGTAAGAGTCTTACATAAAATGGTAGTTTTTTGTATATAACCTACATGCATACTTTAAATCATCTATAGGTTACTTACTATCTTATACAATGTAAATGCTATGTAAATAGTTGTCATATAGTATTGTTTAGGGAACAATGATAAGAAAATAGGTCTGTAGGTATTGAATACAAATCAGTCTTTCTTTTTTCCTTTCTCTTTTTTGAGGCAGCGTCTCACTATGTAGTGCAGGCTGGCATTGCATTTGGTTATGTAACCCAGGCTGATCTCAAACTCACAGCAATGCTCCTGTCTCAGCCTCCCAAGTGCTAGGATTACAGGCACATGCCACCACGCCTAGCCCATAAATCTACTTTTTGAAAGAATATTCTCAGTCCACAGTTGGTTGAATCCGTGGATCTGGAATGCATGATAGGGAGGGTCAACTCTATTAATTTATTTTTGTTTGTTTGCTTGTTTGTTTTGATACAAGGGATCAAACTCAAGACCTTGTGCTTGCCAGGCAAGCACTGTGCCACTGAGTTACATCCCCTGCCCTAACTATTAATTTAAAGTCAAACATATTTAATTGTGCTTGAGAGATTTGGACTACTGTAGAGAGTCATATTATTGTATATATTTTTAATCTCATTGCCTTTACTAGTATAATGAAATAGGAAAAGCAATTATTTGCCGATCAATGTTATATAAGCAGAGGAATCATTCAACAGTCATTCATTGAAATAATTTTTTTGTTGAGGCTTTATGTGAGAGATAGTCTACTTACTGCATGTTGAACATGCCTTGCTAAGACAGTAGCCTTTCAAGTGTCCAGGTGTTTGCTTTCCTTCAGACCCATGCCATTCGATGTTGTCTCAGAGTTGAGGAAATTTTGTGTGTTTTGCTACTAACTGTAGGACCACAGATTCTTGATGTTACACTTGTGTTTTAACGAAGTTCTCTTTCAATTTTGGAAGACATGAAAAAATACGCAAGGCTATATGGAGGAACTTAGAGTACTGTGTTATCTCAATAAATCTTAAAAAGCAAAGTAAGGTAGTCATTATATTATGTGGTGGGGGGAGAGTTCTGAACCCTGATCAAATACAAAAGCCCTGGGTTGAGATTTGTGTACTTCATCCATA
>RJWT010035422.1:0-13467 GCA_004365215.1 Cuniculus paca | reverse complement strand
AGCCATTTGTGCGTGAGTGTATGCTATGCACATGTCTCTGTGTATGAGTGCACATGTGTGCACATACGTGCATGCATGAGTGTGCACAGGTTCTCACTGTGCACACAGGTCTACAATCGTGTGTCGTGTGTGTGGGTATACATGTGTGCACACGCGTGTGTGCATGAACACAGAGATGAATTCATTCTGAACACGGAGACCAGACATCCTGCACTCCCCAGTCCGCTCCCCAGGTACAGCAGGCTTCAGATGGTGACGCACCGTCATCAGGACCCGGCCCCCCAATGTTCACAGCACAGACCTCCTGTGTGGGCAGAGGAAGGACCTCCCTAAATGCACCGCCTTCTCTCAGAGCAACTGTCCTGCTTCTCTTGGTGTCCTGGCTCATGCTCTGGACCATGCTGTTAGTACCAAGCCAGGTTCCAGAGAATCGACGCCACTAGGTATCCATGCTGAAACAGAAACTGAGCCCCTGGGAGCCAAGCAAACAACTCTGCAATCTCGTGCTGTGCAGGCCCATTAGAGACACCGCCAGCGTCCTGCTCAGCGCATTCTCGGCAGCCTGCGAAGTCACTAAGTGGCACTGCTGCCTTGTCTCACACCCTAATTACCACACCACCCCTTTCGGATCGCAGAGCCTGGCGCTGCCCAGCTCCTGCATGCGTAGCAATTACTGTGGTTGAGGCTGAGAGGGCCAAGCAGGAAGTGACGGAAGGAGCACGATCCGAGTCTGGTCCTTCAGAGCTCTCCCTCGCAGGGTATCTGGTTGACCAGCACAGCAAAAAAAAAAGCCTCCTTGATCTGTTAAAGTACTTTCCCTGCCGTCTACAACTCAGATCCAGTCCAGCTGGATGTGAGGCCAGAGCCACACACACTTCTGCCGTGTGCATGCTAGGAACACAGTTCATGAGAGTTTGCTCAGGCCGCTTGAATACACCCATTTTACAAATGGGGAAACTGAGGCTTGGTGCATGAAAGAGCCATGGCTGGTGGGAAGGGCCGTGGCCAGGTGGGAGAAGCCAGCTTTGACTTTATCGGTCTCTAGTAAATTACAGTTACATGTCTCTTTCATTCCTCCAGAGCCCTGCAGGCCCACAGGCTCCTCCCTTATCCCTCCCTTGGGTCTCCTCCTTCCCCCCACTCAGTGGGTGGGGTTCATAAAGAAGTGAGAAATTCCTTCCTGATTGCTACATTAATACTTGCTTGCCACAGGGACTTCCTGCCTAAGGTTGCAGAACTTTCTTATAAATGGTGGCTGCTCATTAGAAACACCTGGGGAGATTTTTACAGCCCCCTGTGCCAGGATGCAGACCAATTACCTTCCCTGCTCTGGGGAAGGGACAGAGGCACCCGTATTTTTAAAGTCCCCCAGGGGACCTTAACTTGCAGCTGGGGTTAATGACTATTGTCAGCATTTTCACCACAGCCACCAGGCCAGGGGCAGAATAGAGAGCCAGCGCCAAAAGATGCTGAACTCGGGAGGAGGACAGCCAGGTCAGCGGTCAGGTCCCTGTGGCACACTGAGCACAAGTGTCCCCCCCTTCTTTCTGGGGTGCACAGCCCAGCCCACCTCACTGCCTGCTCCCGACACAGTACACCTGTTCCACTGAGGCAAGTGCAGCCACAGCCAGCCTGCACTTGCTCCCCACGAAGACCCCAGTGGCGAGCTAGTGCACGCCCAGGGACAGGGACAGGCTGCGCCCATTCTGCTCCGAGCCACGCCTCTTACGGGCTCAGCATGGGAGTCCTGAGCTCACCCAGTATGCACGTGATCTCTGGCCAGGGTAACCATCACCCAATGGGGAAAGAGACTCCCACTCTGGTCCTGGATGGGAGACCCCAAGGTGTGGTCCTCAGTCTCCCAGAGGTCCCAGCCACCCACTGCAGGGACTCCTCCCTGGCCTGGCGCTGACTCTCATCTCCCCCGCTCGCTCCTTCACCCTGCTTCCGGAGATCACCTCGTAAAGCAAGCCCTGGTGCGAGGTCAGCTCCTGCGGGAAACCAAGCTCAGCACCACGAGACTTCGCTAAAAACTTGACACTGGATCCCTAACCCCGCACTCAGCGCAAACTGAGCCTCAGCCTCTTCTGTCTCCAACAGCCAGGGCCATGAGCCGCTAGCTCATGACTGCCCGCTCTGTGCCGACAGGAAACGGGTTTGGCAATAAGACCTCGCAGGTGGTAGCATGTACCCCATCAGGGGTCACAAAACATCCACTTGTACTGTTGGTGAGGTGAGCCACTGTTGGGGATCCTGGCCTGGACCCTTCCTTTCCTAGGGGGTTCGACATGGCAAAGTTCTCCTTTGCTTTTGCTCCTTGTTTCTTAGCTGAAATACTTGCAATCAACAGAAACCCGCTCCCTGCCACCGTGTGGTCTCAGCTACAGTTTTACAGGAAAGACAAAATAAGCACTTAATTCTTTCCTATTGGCCCACTTTCAAAATAATGAGTTGCATCCCTAGCATCTTCCAAAGGTGGCCAATTAGTTTTCTTTTTTGAAGAATCATTACAGACTCATGGCTTGAAACACATCTGGCTCACCATGGTCATTATTCCCAGTGATGCCGGGATCTCACACCTCCCGCCAGTAGGAATCTCTCCAAATTGGTCCCTGCATCCTACGGACATGACCTGAATAACCTTGTTCTTGTTTGATTTGATACAATGTTCCGTCTTGCACATTTTAAGCCCCAGCCCTAGCAGCAACCATTTCTCCATGGACCTCTGCTTCTTTTCAGGAGAGGTAATATTTCGATGAGAACCTTTCAAATTCTACGGTGTTGGACACTCAGAAAGAATTTTCCAACTCATATCTGTGAGTTGGATATTTTCCTGCATTTTTCTTTGATAATTACTTTTTCCTTTTCATTTTCTCTGATTTCTGTTTTGTTTCTGTAACACTTGTTTATCTGGGTTTTAGATTTCATAGGCCAGTCCTCGAATTTAGGCCAGTCCTCGAATTTCCCCCTATTTTATTTCATTTCAACAAAGTTTTATTCTACTTTCTAGGAAGCTTCAAGTTTATGTTGCCACTATTTTATAGAACTTTTTGTTTTACTACTGTATTTCTGTTTTCAAGAGCTCTATGACATTCTCTGAATGCACCTTTTTTTATAGCATGCCACTCTTGTCCTGCAGAGCAGTAACTTTTCCTATATCTAAGACCATCGCTTGTCCTTCTCCGTGTCTCCATGTGTACCACACGATCTCTGGTTCCAATTCCTTGTTCTCCTCCTTTTCCACTTCAGTTTCTGACAGTCCCCTTCCTTTGTTGTCCATTCATATTTGAGGGCTGGGCTGATGGAAAACCATTTGTGCAGAGGAACCCTGCCTCCCGGGGCTCACAGCATTGTGAGCCAGTGACCTCTCGGGGATTTCCAGTGCCGGGATGATACAAGTCTTTTCTTTTGAGGTGATCAGTTGCTCTCAGTGGGATTCCTCCATCTCTCTAATTTCCTGCCCAGACAATGTGGGACTGGTTTCCGCTTCCGGGAGCCAAGCAGGGTTCACCATTCTGTATGGAGGCTTCACTCTCATCTTTGTAGTATGGCCTGGGCTGACACTGGAGTCCGACTGTTTCCGATCCAACTCAGACAATGCAGCTCTGGACTTGTGCTGGTGTTGGGGTGTGGCTGGTTCTTTGAGTGTGTGGCACAGTGAGAGAGGACATCTGGAAGTTCATGACTGTTCCTGAAAAACTCTCAACAGATGCTTCTGTTTTCATCCCATTCCCAAGTCTGTGTCTTCAGGGGGGACTCTGGTGCTTTGATTTCTGAGGAGGAAGAGTCTGCAGTGTGGATCAGCTTGCTCCAGTTGGCCTCCCTCTCTCCACCCTGAGAAGCAGGCGTCTGACTGTCCCTGGCCCAGGGATCAGGTGTCACTCTTCACCCCCTGGATGTCTTGTCAAATTCAGTTGACTTCATTCCTCTGCTTATTGTTCTCCATGCTCTTTGAGGTCTGTTTATTTCTATCACTATCACATCCGTGTGCTTTGTGAGGGGACAAAGATAACATATATACAAGGCACTGTATTTAACTCGAAGTTGTCTCCGATCTATTTTCAATACAGTCGAGAAAGCAACTCCTTACCATATGTGAGTATGATCATGCTACTTCCTTTTGGCCACCCTGTTTTCAGAATAAAATTCAATTTGTTAATATTTAAGGTCTGTTTTTCCCCTCATCTATGCCTCAAGTCTAATGCACATAGCATTACTTGCATCGATGTCACAGCCTGCAGAGTGGACGCGGCACTTCAGTGTGACCTGCTGTATCTGGAGAGTGGGGGAAGCTGCCACCAAACCATCCCCTCCTTTCTCTTTCCCTGTCCCTGTCCCTGCATCAAATTCCAAGTGCAAGTGGGTGTGATGGTCTGCGTGGCCGAGGTCAGGTTGCTCTATGCTACGATGTTGGTGACCGATCTTCCACCAGGATGGATACAGAGCGAAAACACTGAAACTCATCAGAAATGGACTCAGGTGCTGCTAAACCACACATTGAAAACCTGCTATGGAGTTGGAGCTGTTATCTTCCAAACCCTAGCAGAAGATGGCCTTGAGGACTCAAGACTGGGGTCATGGATGGAGGATGAACTCACAAATAACCAGAACCAGCAAAAGGGTCACATCACATGGGGATCTTGGAAAGGTTCAAACCAACTCTCAGGGGCTCTGAAGCAGTTTCATTTGACTAGAGATCCAAGGAGGTCACATTCCAGCCCAGCCTCAGCCACTGTAATTGCAGGGGTCTCATCTAGAGCCAGAAGGGACCTCAGTAATCACTGAACCCACTGTGTCCTGTCCTTCTGCAGCTAGGGGTCTACAGGGCCACAGAAGTGACAAACCTTGCCCAGGGACAACTGAGGTGTTAGGGGTAGAACTGGGCCACACAACAGGTTCTGGTTCCCAGGGAGTGCTCTGTCCTTCAAAACTGGTGTGTATTTGTCACCTTCGAACACCTGGCTTGGTTTTGTTTCTGCACAGACAGCTCATCTTCCTGACGAACCCCACAATGGCAGGGGTTGGGACTGTCCCTCAGACTTGCCCAGTCACAGCAGACACCTCTTGGGGTGGATAATGAATATTTGAGGGTGCGAAGAAATCAGAATTCTTCCTGTGGCTGTTAATCTGACGTGTCTACTTCACTGGATTAAGAAATGACAAACAGCTTAGTAAAGTACATTCCGGGGCGTGTCTGGGCAGGTGGAGTCGTGGCCTTGGGCACTATGTCTGGTCCCTCGCAGCTGGGCTCTGGCACGGTTCCCTTGCCCCACTTCCTGACAGCCATGAACTAAGTGGCTTTGGCCACTGTGCCCTTCAACCACGATGTTCCTGCCTTGGAGCCAGCGTGATCTGAAATTGAGTCGTGGATATTGGGTATTGTGTCTCAGGGGCAAGAAAGCTGATTAACATACCTCATCTCCCATGAATAAAATGACCACTTGAAGTTTTCTTCCAAGGCCATGATGACACATTCTATAATTAACAAAGATGATCTTGTCCTTACAAAATGTTCTTTTAGTTCTCAGCTAAGTCATTGGGCAAATGAGTTAGCCATTCGGTCTGCCAGGGTTTGCATCAGTAAAATGGGGATAAAGAGCTGTCTGGGGCACCTCACTCTGAAAGGGAGGTTTGGGGACTCTGAGCAAAGGTCCCAAAATGGACAGGAAAAACCCTGTAGAATCCACATCCTAGTGTGATCTGAACACTTTCATTTCTACAGTCTGTTCCACTTACTTTTTCAGTGATGGGGACAAATTCTCCGCCACCTAAAGAAGCACATGCACTTGCCTTGACAAAAATAGAGAGAAACACTCAGCCTGCTAGTGGATGAGGTGCTGCAGTAGATTCCTGATACCGTGATCACAAATCGCCACAAACCAGGTGGTTTAAAACAACAGAAATTCATCCTCTCGCATTTCTATGAGCCAGATGTTCAACATCAAGAGTCAGCAGGACCACGCTCCCTCCAGGGGCTGGGGGGAGAATCCTTCCTTGCCTCTGCAGGCTCAGGCTTCAGGCTTGGAGAGCCAGCACCCCTCCAACCGCTGCCCCATCTCCATGTGCCCGCCTCCTTTGCGTGTGTCAGGTCCCTCTCAGCCTGTCTCTTCCAAGGCATTTGTGAGACCCACCAAGACAATCAATGATAATATCTATCAATCACACCTCTGGCCTATAAATTAATATTCATTCTTTTGTTATATAATGTGTTATTAGAAAGTATATCTTTGGGAGAGTTTTACTCGAGCTGATCACATAACTCCCTCTAGAGAAACGCCAAATGGAAGTTTTAGCTGGATACCACCATGCAGACCAGGGGTGAAGGGGGGAGCTAGTCACTGCACCAATGCCTTGTCACTAACAGTCAGGGAACCCCCTGGGGCAGTGCTTCCAGCCAAGGCCAGGGTGGTGACAAGTTCAGGTCCTAGGGCCAGATCCCCTAAAATGAAATCGGTTCTGCCGCCTTCAAGCTGTGTGAACTTCAGTAAACGATCTGTCCGCTTTGGGGGCGGTTGTGCTTTGCTCTGTGCCTCAGTTTCCTTGTCTACCTGAGGAGCATGCCTCCGGGAGGCAGTGAGAGTGAAACAAGTGTGTGTGTGTGCGAGTGTGTGTGTGTGTGTGTGTGTGTGTGTGTGTTAAGCACCTGGCCCACTCCTGGGCACACTGCAGACATGGAACGTGTTGCCTGTTGTTACCATGTGTTTGCTGATGAGGAACCGGCCTGATGAAGTGCAGTATCACTGCCAAACTCAGAGAGCTAACCAGCGGGAACAACAAAAGCACAGCCAGGCCTGACGGCCTCCCGCATCTTGCTCAGCGACCGTGACATGCCCTTTCACCTCTGGAAACACGGGACAGAAGGTCCGAGGTCAGAGAGCCTGGCGGGTTTCCTTTTAATTTCAGACATTATTTGGGTGTGTTAAATCATCAGAGCGTAGGTTTATTTACACCTTAGCTTTCCTCTCCTGGTGTTGGAGCAGAATAGGAAAACTCACTCCACAAAACAAATTCCCTGAAATGCATGCAGATTTTTAGCACCTTAGTCCACGAGAAGGCAGAAATCCCTGCACAGCACAGCAGAGTCAAGTGGGTTATTTTTTTAAGCTTTAGTAAGTTATGACTGATGCACAGAAACGTGTGCACATCGAAGGTGTACATCCTGGCGAGCCCAGAGTGATTCTGAAAAGTTGTACTACACTAAGATGTTTTGAAAGTGCGAACGAGACGGCCTGCTTGGGCTTTCTTCAGGAAAAACGAGTGGTGTGGGCCTGGCTGAGGCATCGGTTTCCCTCTCTGCTTTTGGGCAGCTGCTGAGGAACCGAACCGAACTACGTGAGGCGGGGATAAACGTTGACCTCCTGGAGAACACGGAGACAGAGCTCCTTCTGGGCAGCATCCGGCAGTCAGCCGCAGGGAGAACGGCACAATCGGGGCACAGCAGCATCCATGGTTCTGAAGTGACACACGGGCCGTGAAAGGATGCAGCTTTCAGGGTTATTGTGCAAACAGCAATGAAGGACCAGCAGGCGCCTGTCGCTGTGAGGTCCGGGTATGCATACGACGACACACACACGGTGCAGACTCTCAGCACCACTGGGGCCTTTACCACGTCCCCTGGACTCGGCTGGAAAGAGCAAAATCATGCTGCTGTTTCGCTGATTCTAAAATTTTATATGTACCTCTGTAGGACCTATAGTGAAATCACTAATTATATTCAGAATAAAAAGAACTGAAGTGGTTGCCAGCTAAAAATATGTACTATAATAGAAGAATAAATAGGAAATGCAAAAAGTGATGCAGAGAGGTGGGGAGAAATCCGATACAAAGTCAAGACAATTATTCATTTTGGAGAAGTACTGTTTGGTCTCAGGCCTTTGGCAGCAGCACAGAAAGAGAAGGGTAGTGTGATGTGTTAGGGAACTTATGGGTTATGTGTCCACAGACCGAGTACACGGTGTAAGATAATGCCAGACCATAAGGTCGCTGAGCTGACTGAGGGCACTTAGGAGAGACTCTTATTCTTTTGCTATTTTAAGAATGAAAAAAGCACCCTTTCTGGAAAACCCAAGGGACAATAGCTAAAAAGGAACTACCAGTTCCCTGTACTCTTATTGCCCTGAGATAACGGATGTGATAATTTAGAAAATTTTCTTCTGATCTCTTTCCATTTAAAAAAAATACAAATGAAATAACATATAGAATGATATTTTCCTGGTTTTATTTTAAATGAATGTTCCACATTGAGAGATTCCTGTGTCCTAAACAACTCCTCACACATGTGCATGTGCTGTTTAATGCCTCCATATTCTGCAGAACGGACGAGCCATGGTACTGAAATACCCTTGTCGTTGGTGTACTTTGGCCGATTTAAGTGAAGCAATCTTCTGCTGTGAACATCTTGTGCATGAATGTGGTCCCTCATCTCTGATGACCTCCTCGAAATACATTTCCAGAAGCCACGCTCCTGGACCAAAAGGCATCTGCATATCCTAAGGCTCTAGATGCAAACGGGCAGGTCATTTTCCAAAAAGACTGTGTTTCTGCACAGCATAGGACATGGTTTCGCTGCCCCAGTTCTTGGACCATTATTGAAGACTCTGTTAATTCAATAGGGGAAATAATGTCCCTCTGCTATTCGATTTGGATTTTGTTCACAACCAGTGAGGACCAACTTCTTACTGTGTGTTGATTTGCCATTTGCATTTCCTCTTTAGAGATCTGTTTGTCCTTTACCTGGGTATCTCTCTTGGGTCTTGATGTTTTTTCTTACCAGTTTGTATGAACTCCTTGTATATTAGAGATATTTGTCTTTTTCTTCCATGATGTGATGCATGTTTCAAGCATTTCCCAGCTTGATGCCTCCCACTCACCCTGCTCATGCGTGAGCATCATGGGGAGGAATTTTATATGTCATGAAGTTTAACCTATCGATTGTTTCCATTGGACTTTCTCCCAGTGCATTTACGTTAAGAACAGGAGGTTACAGATCTAAATGTCATCGTCAGAATCGCAGTCTTGGTCCTGGGCATTCAGGTGTTACAGACATGGTCCCCAGGATGGCACTGGCATTATAGGGCATGGTGGAACCTTGGAGATGGCAGACAGGGTCTAGCACGAGGTCTCTAGGTCACTGAGGACGAGCCCTTGAAGATGACTGTGGGGCCCTAGCCCCTTCCTTGAGCTCTCTGCTTCCTAGCCTTGAGGTGAGCAGTTCTGTTTCACCTTGAACTTCTGCTATGACGTGCTGCCTGACAGGGGCCCAGAGACAATGGGCCAGTGAACCTTGGACAAGAACCTCCCAAACGATGAGGGAGAAAACACCTTTTGTCCTCAGAGCTTGCTTCTCTTAGGTATTGGTTATGGTGATGGGAAGTTGACTGACATGCCATATCTGCTGTCCTCACAAACCCCTTGCTCTGCAGGCGAGCTGCTGTTCAGGCACTTCCTGGCCAGTGGACCCCTTCATCTCCATAAAACCAGTCCTGCAAGTCTCTCTCTCTCTCTCTCTCTCTCTCTCTCTCTGTGTCTTGCTCACTCGCTCCTCTTTTTTTACCGTGTAGAAGCTGGAGCAGACAACCAGAGGAGGTGGTGAGTGTAGTTGTAACTCTCACCTTCATCACCTTCCTGGACCAGCAT
Organism: Cuniculus paca; assembly: GCA_004365215.1. Taxonomy (NCBI): domain Eukaryota; kingdom Metazoa; phylum Chordata; class Mammalia; order Rodentia; family Cuniculidae; genus Cuniculus; species Cuniculus paca. The sequence goes on along the minus strand of RJWT010035422.1, from coordinate 3,831 downwards.
CTTTAAGGAACTGGGCTCCTTGTCGGGCAGCTCAGACGCCCACTGGGGACTCAGGACTCCTCTAACTGAAGACAAATTGGGAAAATTTTCTAACTTTTCAGTCTTTGATTCTTCTACTCTTTCCTAATGTCACAGAGACCAAGAATTCCAATGTCTATGACCATTGATTTATTTATAAGACCAGTATTCATTGTATGCCAAGAAAACTCCAGGCAACATCATAAGCCAGAGTATTACCCATGTTTTCATTTTTTCCTTTTTCTTTCTCTTTTCTCAAAAAGGTCTAAAATTAAGATATATAACTACCCACAAGTCCAGGCCAGTGCTGGGAAAATTCTAGCCCCAGCACTAGACTTCTGGGATTGGCCTTTCTCAATGACTTAGAACAAAGGCTGAGCCTTACTGCAGGTGTCGACAGAGCGAGGAATGTCCCAGCTGGTGACCAGTTAGAGCAGTCACACCAAGATGGCACCCTCTGATGGCAGTCCTCCACTGTGGATGCCTTTCCCATCTAAGCCTCTCATTCCAATTCTGTTTATCATCATCATATTTATCTTGAAAACACTGCAGTGTGTTCAACAGAGATATGCAGGAGAGAAGGAAGTCTACACCATAACATCAACTGGCCATTTGCTGGGAGCTCTGTGGCTGACAGCCAGCCAGGTAATGACCTGCATCCTGTTCAGTTGTGGCTTCACATGTGGAGAAGAATAGGGGATCCAGGCTAGGAGCAAAAGGCTGTTTCCTCCTTCCTTGGAAGACATTGGGCCACAGTGCCCCTGAAAATGAGCTTCTTGCACTGTGTTGTGCGAAATGCTGAAAATATTTCATCGGGACACACTGCTGTGTTGGGGTTTGGTTGCTGCTGCTGCTCCTCTCCTCCTTCTCCTTCTCCTCTCTTTCTTGTTCAGTTTGACCCTTCACCCATGAAAGAAATCAAATGGTCACAATCTTCATCATTTTCCTATCCTTGTCCTACACGGAGGTTTTATAGAGGAATTTTCAGCTCTGTCTTGCCACCCCAGTCTAGCTTTTCTTCCTCTGTCTGGGTCACCCCTGCTGCCTGAATAATTTCATCAGGGCTTAATGTCATTAGGGTTGAGACAAAGATGTATTAGATGAATTCCAACAAAAATGGTACAAGATAAATCCACAGGCCAAATGCACCAAAGTCTTACAGTTAACGGGCTTTGAAATTTGCCGGCTGTTATACTCAATAATACTGTAGTTAAATAGCTTCAGAAAGCTTCCCAGCTTGGTGCACATGGACAGACTAAAACACAGGGCATGCTCACCATCAGAAATACAGTACAGCAAAGCAAAGGGCGGGGATGCGGGAGCTCTCAGGGACCCTTTTCTAAGCTCGCATTGTGAATGTTTTCCTCCGTGACGGGGCCTGAGATGATCTTGAAGTCCACTGACTATGTAAGAAACGGAACTCGAGGACTTTGGAAGTGGGATGGGAAAGGCGAGGTCCCCACGCCCACAGCCACAGCATGCGCGTGCTGCAGAGTGATTACCTTGGAGGCTGCCAAAGTGGAAAGTGTGGGCTTCTGCTTCTCAAAAGCGTGATTCACAGTGATTATAAGTGACAGAAAGGTGACCCAAGCATTGCAAGGCGAGCAGATGAGACACTTCCCAAGTGACACCCTGCTGCTCCCTATTTGTTTTCCTCTGATCACTCCCACATCAAGCTTGCCTGGCTCACTCATGCATCAAAACAAGACTGCTCCCGCTGCCACAGTTGTCAGCTGTCTGGGAAACCCAACTCACTTCCTGCTGCCCAAGGTGCTTAGAAGATCCAGAACCTAGGACTGGAATGAAGGATCACTGGTCTGGCAGGTACTGTCCGAGGCAAAGCTCAAATACGGCCATGAGGATACCATGCAGTCCTGAAGATGATGCTAGAGAAAGAAGCGGCTGGATTGCAGAGGCACTGTCCCCTGAAACCCCACTCTCTCTGCTGAGCTGGAACTGAACAAGGACCATCTCCAGGTCCCTGGTGAATGGTCCCTAGGTTGGAACCTGTGGCGGATTTGCTGCCTACGGAAGAGGGGTGAGTAGTAGCATCCACAGCTCAAGGATGTGCTCAGGGACCCCTCCCCTGATGACACTGGCACAACCGGCTTCTCCATGGCATCAGACAGGAAGCCACCTTTGTCCAAGAGTCAAGAGGAACCTGCAACGAGGCAGGAAGGAGAGGGACTTGGGACCCCTCAGGACAGGGGCTCTAGGACACTCACCCTTATTTTCCCACCTGCTCACGGACAAAGTGGCATGCTTCCTGCAGGGCCGCCATTTTATCATTCCATGATTGATCCAGTCTCACTGTTGCCTGAAATTTTCTCTTCCTCTGACCATCTTTCTTGCAGTGTATGCCCTTCATCTCGCCCAGCAGCCCAGAACAGCATTTACAGTTCCTCTAAAGCGTTCTGAGATACACAGTGAAGGGTCTGCTTCTTTCTTTCCCTTTCTTTCTCTCAACTTCTTTTGGTGGCCACAACTGCACTGTGGGTCGTGCTCTTCAAGGACATCGGCTAATGCTTTTTTGTTGAGGCAGGAGTTTGCTTCTTCCCTGCTAGGTACCCCACTTCCTGCTTCTTCACAAGTATTTCTCCTAGGCCTCTAGGAAGATGCTTGATCAAGTCTCCAGGCTCCCTGGATAGCACTGGCTTTGTTACCTGGGTCCTTTCAATGTTCTCAAAAATGCCCCTATTCTACTGCTGCTCCTTCACAACCTGTGCAATGAAATCATTTTAATTCTGGCATTCAAGGAAGTGTTCATGTATTTTTCAGATTAGAGATGTAATGCATGTATTATTAAAAATCTGGAGGAGTCAAAAGGCAAAAAAAAAAAAAAAGATAACTGTGATCCTACCACCAAAAGGCAGCTAGTGATAATGTATGGACCACTCTATTCTAAGGTACTTTATGAATATATATTAACTAATATATAAATATATAGATATATATACTGTGTTAATACCTAAAGTCTCATATTTTTGAAAAATTAACATAGTACCATCAACATTCTCCTGTGCCATTAGAATTCTTCCCAACCATGATTTTAAGATGATGGTGTAATACTTTACACTATGGATCTACCACAACTTGTTGCATCAGTTTCCTAACTTGTCACTGGGCTGCCTCCCTTTCTGGCTGCATCTGTGCAGGGCAAGTATCCACTCGGGTCCCTTTTCCATCTGTTGTTTGAATTCAGCTGCGCTGCAATCTTCCTGACTCAGCTGCTCCTTTTCCAGTTTGCCGGCCTGGCTGGGCACAGAACATTCTTGCTCTAGGCCATGTGTCCCATCTGGACGCTGACACCTTCCTCCTGCCTGGATTGAGTGTGTCACACTGTCTTCCAGGTTTCCGTGTCAACGTTTGCACTCATGTTTTTGCTCCCTTAACCACCAGGCCAGCCCCACTACCTCTCGGCCAGTTCCTTCCTCCCTGGCCTTCACAGAGGCCCCTGCTAGACCTCTGTGTGGAGAGGGTTAGAGGTAGATGCCCCTTTGCCATTTGGTTCTGGCTGTGAGAGCCTCTGCTGATCTACAACTTAAAGAAGTGGTAAGGCCCCCTTCTCACCTGTCATTCTCAACAGCAACACCCAGGAGCCCTGAGCTCTTAATTGAATGCTCCCCCAAAACGTCTCTGTGGCTCTTGATTGCTTTCTCCCTTTAGTCAAACCCAGTTCTCATGTTCATCACGGTGTCTCCTTTACGGTCAACAAGCTCGGTGAATGTTCCCTGAATGAAAGTGCAAATGCATGACAGTTCTACAAGTCAGCTCCTCGTTATCATAAGGAACTACCTGAAATAGTCCATCTAG